>JAEQBA010000698.1:111456-198418 GCA_019434445.1 Phalangium opilio
TATGAATGTAATTATTATGTTCTTTAACTGTTTTTTAAAAATAAGGTAAAGCATTACCAAAGGCGGAATAGGAAGTCTATGGGCACTTTTAAGGCGTATTTGTTACTTGCAGTTTTTTGACCTTAATTATACAGGTAAATAATTAGAAATTTGAAATTGTAATTTATTACTTGAAAAATAGATGACTAATTTATCATTGATTTGAATTTACTATTTATGTCTTATTGCTAATTGGCTAATTAATTAGTTCAATACCATTTTTCTAATTGCTATTTATAATTATTTAGTTGCCAGTTAATTAGCACAGCTCAGCAAGAAATTAACATATTAAAGGTATTCATGTTTTTTTGAGATTTTGAAAGATACAAACAATTTTCACTAGCGCGATTATTCTAAAAATCTTCCTACTATTGAAGCTTTCATTATTACAGGCTAATAAGAGAAACCTTAATTAATTCTGTGATGCTAGAACATATCAATTTAAGACTAGAGATTTAAAGTAGCTAAATGCGAATAATATTGCAAAAAATTTCGAGAAGAATTGGTTTGGCATTGTATTTTATTAACGTTGTTTTACTTATTTATAACAAATTTCTTTACAACGGTGTTTTCATTCCCAAATTTATCGACATTTCAAAATAAAAAATGGCTTGAAAAGAAAATTATTTGTAACCACTAAATATTTTGCTTTAAAATTGCCTTAGTTCCTTTAATTTACCTCCCTTGTAATTTGAACAATTACTTAAAAAGAAGCCTATTAAATATTTAACCCACAGTTTCTAAATACGATTGAAACAAAGTGTTTCTACCCTTTTTGTCTATTCATACATCTAGATTTTCCAGAGTGAAAATATAGTAGAAAATAAAGGTAGGATCCTCAATTATTCATAATAGATAAATCGCGCCGGCATTTATTACAATACTTTTAAATCCTACGACTCATACCGTTCGAAGATCTCTGTTTGAACTTTCCATCTGTAGGCACTGATTGCGATTGAGTCTCAAGTAATTAATTATGGCTTTAAAAACTATTTAAACGCTTCAATTTTCCTAATTTATTATGAATACGAATTATTACTAATTAATATTTTCAATCCACCATAAGGTCATAAGATATGTTCCATAAGTTTGTCACTGGTTACTGAGAGCTTGTGTTGAAGTGACGTTGACAAAGGCTTAACACAGACTAAATAGAAAGATGGACTGGAAAACCGAGTGTACTCAATTCTAGGGTCCATCTCGATAGCTCTCAGTAAGTCTCTAGCATAAGTTTCATACTTACGGAAAATAACTTATTAACTTATGATCCACCTTATTCCCTATCGCCAGAAAATAGGCTTATCTTGTGATTCGTGGAGGAGAGGCACGGGAAGAAATTCGTCTGTCGGCTGCTACTGTAACATACCACAGACGAATTTCTCAATTTTCTTCCAGTTAATCCCCTCCAAGAATCCCGAGATAGCCCCAACTTAAGACGATTGGGATTAAGGTGGATTAGCTGTCATAACCGAGAAAAAATAACTTCCCCACTGTTTTCATCTAAAAGTAATTAATCTAACCTTGATATCTCACAAATGTCTGCGGTAATTCAAATTACGCTTGGAACCAGTTTCCATTTAAACGACACTTTAATTAGGATTATTTTAAATTTGTGTAATTAGTCCAAAATTCACATGTTGTGAAGGAATTGCAAAATAAATGCGAACAAACCAGAAGCCTTCCAGAAGCTATATCAAACCCATAATAGGGACTTGGCAGTACTACATCATGCAACGTCAGTCTACCTTCAGTAGTGCTAAAAAACCTACCAGGAGGAGGGGCTTATATAGCTTTCATTCTGTTAAAAAACATACCATAATGGCGCTGGGGGCGGAGTTAAGCCCGAATTGCCAAGTTCCTATTCTTCCAATTAGTTGCAACAATTAATTCTCCTTTTCAACAGAGATTAACGCCGATAACGATGAAGACACTTGTACGCGACTCTTAAGTCACATAACACAAGCCTGCAGTGTACCACATGACCACGTCCACGTTTTTAGTTATTCGTAAACCTTCGGTATAGTAACCCATAATGTACCCAAAGAGAAACGAAGAGTGAAATTTTCTTGTCCACTTTTAAAAATATATTTAGCCCAAGTCCCAAAGGCCCCACGTCAAGTGATGCTATCTGTCTCTGTTATCCGATCTATTTTATCCCTTTCATGCATTATCATTATATATAAATCCGCCTACAATTCGTCACGTAGATTTTCTTGTCAGAAGTAAATGAACTTAAAGCTACAACTCTATGTTAAATTTTATTTTCAACAAGCCGTTAATATAATTTTAAACATATTTAGCCTTATCAAACACAATTAGAAACTCTCCCAGATAATAATAAATACATTTCAACCATAAGATTTCTGGAAATCAGAGGCAAAATTCAAAAATAAACTTTTCGCGCCACGGTAATCTACTTCTGTCTCCTTTTTACCAGTCTTTGAACAACACTCCTACCCCGAACCCGATTTCCATCTGTTTCTTTCATGTACATGTAAAGAACCAACAGTAGTTGGCAGAACAAAACAGAAGGTGTATAATTCTCCCCTACATTCTCTGCACTGTCATAATGGATGGCAACCAGACGAGATTCTCCTCTCCTCTCGTTTTGTTGTGAAATCATAAACGCGTGAGGAAATTTTTTCTCGCTATAGGATAGGCGACTCCGAGGGGTCGGTCATTCACGAAATCCAACTTAAGAAATAAGAAATCAATAACAAAATCAGAAATCCGGAATGAAATCAAACTTATTTCGCTGATTTCGAAATTTTACAAAAATCCGAAATCAGTAACGAAATCAGAAAATCAGTAAAGAAAAAACAAAATAAAAAAATCATTAAAAAAATCACAAAATCAGTAAAGACATCGCGAAATTCATTAAAACAATCACAAAATCCAAGAAAAAATCTCAGAATCCAACGAAATCAACAGAAAAATCTGAAAATACGAGGAAATCACAGGAAATACCTCAAAATCCGTGGAAATATAATCCGACGAAATCCGTGGGAATTTATCGAATCTTGAAATGAATCAAAATCCGACGAAATCAAACGATACACGAAGAAATCAAATTGGATTTCGAAATCCCCTACATTTTATCCAAAATATCCAACCCCTCGCTCTACTCCTTACCTCCGACGGCAGCTGACGCGATATATACACTGTTCCAGCTTCGGTGGTCAGTTCGAGCAATGCTAGGTCTCTATGGGAGGTAGGTTTTTGCGTACTGCCAACAGAAGAAAGCAATACTGATATTTAGGATTTTAAAACGCGATATTCTGTATAATGAAACAAAATATTTGTTCGTCGTTACATAGAGACCTAGTTTTGCTTGTGCTGAAAGCCACTGCTGATAACCAATACTGGAACAAAGTATATAAGTCTATAAATCCACAGGAAAAAAACAACAAAATAAATCCTCCTCTCACAAAGACTTTAATAACACACTCTAATACAAGAAACTTTTTCTGTTATAGTTAAAATATTGATTATCAGAATGAAATTTAAGTAATCAGTCCTATTTCTAGCTTACCAATTAAGTTTTGAGCTAATTTCAGGTTTACAAGTGGGGACCTAAACCGTCTTCCTACCTTATATCTGGGGACATTTGTGTATAAACTATTAGATTTTGAATTAGTTTCAAAGCCTATATGATTCCATCAAGTATTTCATTTTTCACACTCGATAAATTTACAAGTGGGGACCTTCACTGTCATTTCAACTGACAAGTGGGGTCTTTTAAACACACATTTTCAATTTCATGTATATTTAACTTTATAGTTTAAATATTGATTATCAGAATGAAATTTAATCAGTCCTATTTCTAGCTTAACACAAGTTTTGAGCTAATTTCAGGATTACAAGTGGGGACCTAAACCGTCTTCCAACCTTATATCTGGGGACATTTGTGTATAAATTATTAGATTTGAATTAGTGTCAAAGCCTATATGGTTCCATCAGGTATTTCAATTTCATTTTTCACACTCGATAAATTTACAAGTGGGGACCTTCACCGTCATTTCAACAGACAAGTGGGGTCTTTTAAACACACATTTTCTAATTTCATGTATATTTTAATTTTATAGTTTAAATATTGATTATTATAATGAAATTTAGGTAATCGGACCTTTTAAAGGCTTAACACTTAAGTTTTGAGCTGATTTCAGGTTTACAAGTGGGGACCTAAACCGTCTTCCAACCTTATATCTGGGGACATTTGTGTATAAATTATTAGGTTTTAAATTAGTGTCAAAGCCTATATATTTCCATCAGGTATTTCAATTTCATTTTTCACACTCGATAAATTTACAAGTGGGGACCTTCACCGTCATTTCAACAGACAAGTGGGGTCTTTTAAACACACATTTTCTAATTTCATGTATATTTTAATTTTATAGTTTAAATATTGATTATCAGAATGAAATTTAAGTAATCAGTCCTATTTTTAGCTTAACACTTAAGTTTTGAGCTAATTTCAGGTTTACAAGTGGGGACCTAAACAGTCTTCCAACCTTATATCTGGGGACATTTGTGTATAAATTATTAGGTTTTAAATTAGTGTCAAAGCCTATATGGTTCAATCAAGTATTTCAATTTCATTTTTCACACTCGATAAATTTACAAGTGGGGACCTTCACCGTCATTTCAACAGACAAGTGGGGTCTTTTAAACACACATTTTCTAATTTCATGTATATTTTAATTTTATAGTTTAAATATTGATTATTATAATGAAATTTAGGTAATCGGACCTTTTAAAGGCTTAACACTTAAGTTTTGAGCTGATTTCAGGTTTACAAGTGGGGACCTAAACCGTCTTCCAACCTTATATCTGGGGACATTTGTGTATAAATTATTAGGTTTTAAATTAGTGTCAAAGCCTATATATTTCCATCAGGTATTTCAATTTCATTTTTCACACTCGATAAATTTACAAGTGGGGACCTTCACAGTCATTTCAACAGACAAGTGGGGTCTTTTAAACACACATTTTCTAATTTCATGTATATTTTAATTTTATAGTTTAAATATTGATTATCAGAATGAAATTTAAGTAATCAGTCCTATTTCTAGCTTAACACTTAAGTTTTGAGCTGATTTCAGGTTTACAAGTGGGGACCTAAACAGTCTTCCAACCTTATATCTGGGGACATTTGTGTATAAATTATTATGTTTTAAATTAGTGTCAAAGCCTATATGGTTCAATCAAGTATTTCAATTTCATTTTTCACACTCGATAAATTTACAAGTGGGGACCTTCACCGTCATTTCAACAGACAAGTGGGGTCTTTTAAACACACATTTTCTAATTTCATGTATATTTTAATTTTATAGTTTAAATATTGATTATTATAATGAAATTTAGGTAATCGGACCTTTTAAAGGCTTAACACTTAAGTTTTGAGCTGATTTCAGGTTTACAAGTGGGGACCTAAACCGTCTTCCAACCTTATATCTGGGGACATTTGTGTATAAATTATTAGGTTTTAAATTAGTGTCAAAGCCTATATGGTTCCATCAGGTATTTCAATTTCATTTTTCACACTCGATAAATTTACAAGTGGGGACCTTCACCGTCATTTCAACAGACAAGTGGGGTCTTTTAAACACACATTTTCTAATTTCATGTATATTTTAATTTTATAGTTTAAATATTGATTATCAGAATGAAATTTAAGTAATCAGTCCTATTTTTAGCTTAACACTTAAGTTTTGAGCTAATTTCAGGTTTACAAGTGGGGACCTAAACAGTCTTCCAACCTTATATCTGGGGACATTTGTGTATAAATTATTAGGTTTTAAATTAGTGTCAAAGCCTATATGGTTCAATCAAGTATTTCAATTTCATTTTTCACACTCGATAAATTTACAAGTGGGGACCTTCACCGTCATTTCAACAGACAAGTGGGGTCTTTTAAACACACATTTTCTAATTTCATGTATATTTTAATTTTATAGTTTAAATATTGATTATTATAATGAAATTTAGGTAATCGGACCTTTTAAAGGCTTAACACTTAAGTTTTGAGCTGATTTCAGGTTTACAAGTGGGGACCTAAACCGTCTTCCAACCTTATATCTGGGGACATTTGTGTATAAATTATTAGGTTTTAAATTAGTGTCAAAGCCTATATGGTTCCATCAGGTATTTCAATTTTATTTTTCACACTCGATAAATTTACAAGTGGGGACCTTCACAGTCATTTCAACAGACAAGTGGGGTCTTTTAAACACACATTTTCTAATTTCATGTATATTTTAATTTTATATTTTAAATATTGATTATTATAATGAAATTTAGGTAATCGGACCTTTTAAAGGCTTAACACTTAAGTTTTGAGCTGATTTCAGGTTTACAAGTGGGGACCTAAACAGTCTTCCAACCTTATATCTGGGGACATTTGTGTATAAATTATTAGATTTTGTACTAGTGTCGAAGCCTATATGGTTCCATCAGGTATTTCAATTTCATTTTTCACACTCGATAAATTTACAAGTGGGGACCTTCACCGTCATTTCAACAGACAAGTGGGGTCTTTTAAACACACATTTTCTAATTTCATGTATATTTTAATTTTATAGTTTTAATATTGATTATTATAATGAAATTTAGGTAATCGGACCTTTTAAAGGCTTAACACTTAAGTTTTGAGCTGATTTCAGGTTTACAAGTGGGGACCTAAACAGTCTTCCAACCTTATATCTGGGGACATTTGTGTATAAATTATTATGTTTTAAATTAGTGTCAAAGCCTATATGGTTCAATCAAGTATTTCAATTTCATTTTTCACACTCGATAAATTTTACAAGTGGGGACCTTCACCGTCATTTCAACAGACAAGTGGGGTCTTTTAAACACACATTTTCTAATTTCATGTATATTTTAATTTTATATTTTAAATATTGATTATTATAATGAAATTTAGGTAATCGGACCTTTTAAAGGCTTAACACTTAAGTTTTGAGCTGATTTCAGGTTTACAAGTGGGGACCTAAACAGTCTTCCAACCTTATATCTGGGGACATTTTTTGATTATACACTTTCAAGATCCACGCAGTGACTTCATTGACAAGTGGGGACTTTCACCTAGCGACATCTATATCTGAAATTTGAAAGTAATCTGGAATTAAGGTCCCCATTTATGCGGTGAAAATATCGTGTGTTTTCAGGTCCCTACATATAAATGTCTTGGGTTCTTTTTCCACAGCGAGTGTTTAATTATATGCTTTACGGCGCTCAACTAATTATGAAATCCTCTTTTTAATGAACTATAGTTAATTGGGTCCTCAGATGTCAATCACTCCTTACCGGTCCCCAAGTGTCAATCGTGTGCCCGTATGGGTGTGTCTGTGTGTGTGTCTGTTGTTACACCCACGTGACCGCGTTCGCAGTTTCCAAATCGGAGCAAACGTGTTCGCCATTTCCGAACTGCTTTCACAGTCACGGAAATGGCTCCTCTACTTGAGTTCTCACACCACCATCTTCTGGTCTTTGTCCATCCCACACGGACACCAGTCTGTACTTACTGGCTTCTAATCACCACCATCTTTTGATCTTCGTCCATCCCACATGGACACCAGTCTGTACATACTGGCTTCTAATCACCACCATCTTCTGGTCTTTGTCCATCCCACTTGGACACCAGTCTGTACATTCTGGCTTCTAAACACCACCATCTACTGGTCTTCCGTCTATTCCACATAGACACCAATCTGTCTCATTGGCTTCTACTCCATTATCATCGTTTGATTTTAGGATATACGCGGCGATCAGCTAGGGTTACGAGAAACGTCTAGCCTCCCTAAGGTGGGATCGCCACCAAAGGTTTTCGCAATTGCGCTTTTTCCTTACTATTATAATGGAAACGAATCGTATATATACCCCAAAATGTGAAGAAAGCGGGCAAGAGGGGTACCCTTCACTTTAAACGTCAATATTAGCAAAGTTTGAGATGATAATAGGTATAACTTTATTTTAAACGATTTAACTATTATTAATGTTAATTATTGAAGATTAAAATAATTAAAAATTATTATATTTATTTAAATATTAAAGATAATCTTGTTTCTCAACTCAAAATTAATACGGAAAGAGTTAAAAAGCAGTCTATGTTTTTGTCTGTGTGTGTCCGTCCATTGTTACACTAGTGCGTTGCGTTAGCAGTTAGCCTTGTGTTGATGTGTTAAGAAATCATACAGAACCTTAATATTCCCTATTTCCATAATATAAATTGAATATGTGGAAGTATTTTTCGTAATTATGATGCATTTAGTACTTTTGTAGCTTTAAAGCTCTGTTTCATTTTGATATTCCAAAGATTTTTTTTAATATTGTTATTTGAAATGGCTGTTTATATATTACTTAAGCTATACTACATCTGTATATAGAATAATCCTTGGTTTAGTGATTTCATGAAGAAAACTAAGACCTAGACTCCGGCGGGTATATTAAGTATCATCCGTAATAAGCTTAGTGAAACAAAGAGTAAATAATTGAGGCCTGAGGTGAAGTAAACTTTGGGCTTTGATTTTCGTGTCTCAAATGAAGAGACATCAACGGTTCTGAGTGAGCCGAAAGTTAAATACACTATTAAATAATCAGGTTAAGATTTTATAATAGAAGAAAAGATCATGGTGGCAATTAGAATAGAAAAAGGGCTAATGGTAAACGGGTAGTAGCTACAGACTTTTTATTCTCTTTATGGTATGCATTGACTATTAGTGCGTCTAGCTACAATTTAGCTTTGGTGTTATTTAACGTTAACATTCATGTTGGCAAACTAAGAACATTGTTGAGGTGAGACGAGACGATAGTGTTTACACTGCAAACCAGTTGTGAATGTAGCTATCAGAATATACGGTAAACAGCTGAAGCGTAGACTTCATTTCCTGATCTTTTCCCCATTGACTGATTTCCATGTGTCCAAGATTTATCCTTATTGGATGTAAAATGTCGTCTGCTTTACTGTATTATTCGCTATGCTTGGAATACTGCTTCAATATTTCGTAAATTTTTACTTCAAAAAAGAGAAATAATTCCATATCTAGGTAAATAAGTTTGTAGTAGTAGACGTCTTGACTCGGAGAGGTAATATTTTGGTTTTCCCAACTTGTTCAACGCTAAACCCGAGCGTTCGGCTGAAAAATTTAATTAACTTTAAAAATACACACCTTTTTAGGACGATGGTTCGGGAATTAAACCATACCAATGTGAGCGTAGCAATTTGAAGGAGCACGTATTTGAAGATCTGTTTCTATCAACATAGTTGATTGAGCAGGAATTTCATGATTTCGAGGAGAATACAAATCGAGTCCGGCTGAATTTGCAGCCCCTCTAGATGGAATAATCGCTTCTTGAGAGAGCTTAACAACTTCCAACGTATTCATTTCAACGTTTGTAGCGTAAATACAAATTTTCCAACCATCGCTATGTTTTGTATTCCCAGAGGGTTTTTTTTCTTTTTAAATCACATCCCCTCCTCCTCTAATACTTTATAAAATAATCCACATTCTAGTTTTTATAGATCGGGAAATAGAACGTGTCCAGATTTTTTTTTACCACTAACACGCCCCCCCGATCTTTACGTCATAAAAAAAACGGGGCACGCTTTTTATTAGCCATAGAAAATACATAGTACGGGTTCTATTGGGTTCCCTATGGGAAATAACATGGAAGTTCCCAAGGTTCCTAGAGGTTCCCTATGGGAAATAACATGGAGGTACCGTGGAAAACTCCATAAAGTTAACATGGTGGTTCTGGATTTAGGACCCCCTTATTCTCACTACTAACCTTAACCATAACTAATCTTTACTTAGAACTAGGGATACAACCCAGAGTTAGGCTAACAATTTAACTACAGCTTAGGGATACAACCCAGAGTTAGGCTAACAATTTAACTTACAGCTTAGAGCTAGTCTTATAACTTGCAATTTAACTTACAACTAGGCTTACTGCATATTGAACTTACGACTGAACTAAATTAACTTTACTTTTACTTTACAGCTAAACTTACGTAATGGGAGCGAACGACTCAACGCAACAAGGCGGAGTAACTTAACTAGGGTAAGACTTGGAGTAGTCGCGGGTTAACTTAACATTACTATACTTTATATCTAAACTAGTTCCACGGAGCTAGAAAGACTGAACGTAAAGGGCGGAGTAAGTCTAATAAAATACTAATAAAACTCTGAGCGAAGGGCGGAGTAAGGGTACTATCATACTGATTACGACTGGTCACTAGCGGCGACACTAACTTAAACCTTAGAAGGAACTAAGCCTAGCCTACTTGCCTAGTCCAGGAGTCATTTCAAACAGACCTAGGTCCGATGCACCATTACCTTCTCCTGCGCCATGCCCCATGTGCCTAGCTCTCATGTCATGGACTTCTAATTTCTTACAGGGTAGTCAAACTAAGCATTCACTCCCTAGGAGATGGAATCGACCAGGCCTGTTTCCCCACGCCCGTTCCGTAGGGACAAACCACACTGCCTCCGAACGTGGGACAGCACCTGGATCGAAACCAAGGGAAGAGGAGCGCAAGTGGGTGTGGACCCAAAGGCGCCACACACCATCTCGACCAAGGTCCATATACTTTTTTTCTCCGTGGCCCGGATTTTGTCGTAAAACGACCGGAGACAATGCCAAGCCTAATTTAATAAACCCAAAGGCTTTGGGCTTTCTAGGTTGCCTGACACTATATATTTTACTTCCCTGGCTCGGACTTTAATGGGATTTTTAGTTCATATTAAACAAGTCGACTCATCCCCGCATCACCGCCCCCAGAAAGCTGGTTTTGGTGACACGTGCGATGGAGCCGACGAGAGCCCTACCACCACGACAAGGTTATGAACTTTGGAAGGGGGAATGGGAATGGGACAGTGGGAATCTCGTTAATGCGCGTCACTAATTAGATGACGAGGCATTTGGCTATCTTACGAGAGTCAATAGTTACGAGCGCCTGCGGCCAAAGGCGGTCTCGTGCTTCAATGGAAGTTTACGGGAACCCCCCCCCCTACGACAGAGGGGTCAGACGTCGCCCTACAAGGATGTGTACTTGGTAGGTGTCACCACGGGCTTAGCCTGGCCACACCCGTTCGTCTAAACTATTGACTGGTTTTGCCGCTGAGATGGCAGGGCTCACCAATGCCGGGGGAGAGAACCCCGGGGACAGGTTTTGCCTTACCTGCCCCAAATGCCATAAATACGCTTGCGTGACACTACCCGCGCTTGGTTGAATTTCTTCATTTTGACATTCAGAGCACTGGGCAGAAATCACATTGCGTCAACACCGATCAACGGAGTCTTTAGTGACGAGCGCCTGCCGCCGCAATGCCGGCCTGCGCTTCAAAGTGAAGGAAGTGCACAGGCGGTTCGTCTACTACGGTATGTACACGGTAGTTAACACCGTGGGCCTAGCCAAGGCCACACCGTTTCGATACTGGAGTAAACTAAAGACCCGGATTTACCCTGAGAAGGTAGGGCGCACCTTTCTGGGGCCACTCCACACCCCAGAGAGCAGGCTTGGCCTTCACCTGCCCAGTATGCCAAAACACACGCTTGCGTGGTCTGCCCTAGTAGAAAACTGGGGACTTGATTGACCACTTTGGACGTGCCGTGGACAATTCTTGAGCGCGACGTGCAATATATGTATCTGTAACTGTATACCCTCTTAATTTTATGTAACATTTAAATATTTTGCAAAAGTTCAATGTACATTGAAAACTGAAAAAGTTGAGAATGTGTCCGAGTCGGGACCACCTCTGGTAGAACAAAACCAAAGTTGCATGGATTTTCGAAGTCTTCTTAGACCATTCTTGAGTACGACGTGCAATATTGCCTACTTACTTAATTTTATATAACATTCAAATATTTTCCAAAAGTTCAATGTTTATTGAAAACTGAAATAGTTGACAATGAGTCCGAGTCGGGACCACCTCTGATGGAACAAAACTAGTTTCCAATAAACCCACTTACGATCTTTCAAAGTACGTTTCGTGGCAAGTTACAAAACAAGCCTCATTCGAATCTGGTCATTATAAAAAAACGGAAGTTCTTGATCATATTTTAAATTTCATTGAAAATTCAATTGCATTTCCCGATGAGGACCCTTACAAAAATGATTACGATAAATACCTTGATATGAAAGACGTTTATAACTTCGATGAATCAACCAGTGCTGAAAAACAGACTGAAATGTCATTACTAAGTGACAACAGCTCGGACGAGGACACGCCCTTAAACGATAATGAAAAACGACTTCCTCGACCAATCAGCAATTACTTTACGAATAATGATATTAACAATCAGGTTACATTTATGGACGATGAAGAAATTGCAATTGTCAACGTCATTCGTGACAGTAAACATAATGATAAAACTTGTCAACAAACAAATAGTAAACTAAAATCACCACCGCCTATTTTGGATTTCGATTTGATCGACCTCTTTCACCAATTGAGCTTGACGAATTTAAGTCTATTTTTGGTGAAAAAATAGACAAAAGCATACAAGGGCTAGAAAGTGAGGCCTCAGATGATGGTTATAAGAGTAATGACGAGAGATTTTCATTTCACCACGAAGGAATTAACGTGTTGGAATGGCCATCGCACTCGCCGGACTTAAATCCCATTGAAACCATGTGGGCACATATGGCAAACAACATGGAAAAGAGAATTCCGGACACTCGAGAAGATCTTCTCAACATGGTTCTTGCGGCTTACAGCGCTTTGCCACCTGATTTCATCCGGAAATTATGTGTGTCCTTTAGGAAAAGGCTACGAATGTGTTTGCGCGTGAGGGGCCCATACGCTGCCGTATTAATTAAATATTGATCAGTTTTTTTTTGATTTACAAATTGATTTTTGCTAAGCGGTTTATTTTTGTTTGCCAAATTGATGCAAAACGGTGTAACCCTCGATAGCACTTAACTAAATAGGGAGATTCTCCCGAGGGCCAAACAAAGAATTTAAGCCAACTTACAGTTTAATCCAAAAATAGAAGAAAACTTCTATTATTTTATTAATCGAAAAGAAAGGGATAAACCCGACTAAACCGTGCACTTGACAGTTAATGTAACAAAAACTACCGCTCTCTCTGAAAGCTGACTAGTGACTGAATAACAATTATATCAAAATCACAGACGATTTGACAAGGAGGAGGAGCATGTAACATGGAGGCATATATACCCTGCCAGGAATCTGGCAGCCATGCTACACCCCCCCTCTTTAGGAACTGTCTTATCAAAACAGGAAAAATAAAAAATGGAAAGGTTACCCCGAGGAACCTTGAAAGTTTTTGCAGGGGTGGAGAATATGTTCATTATCACAAAAGTTTTTTTTTTGGTTTTACCAAGCGAATGTTTTTTCGCCAAACGAGCAGTCCTTAGGGCCTCTCGTCGGGCAATCGATTCCTTGCTGCGCCCTCCTGGGCAGTCTGAAACGACATGGTGTCCCGTCTTTCTGCATCGCCAGCAGACTACAGTGTTCCAGATGAGAGAGTGTTTCGCCCCCTCAACTTTCGCCGGAATAAGAATTTTTGGAATTAACTTCGGGGTCCAACCCATACGTCCAAAACGCTCCCAATGGAGCTTATCCTCCTCATCCCTCTCCATCAATGGGCACCATTGTCGGGGAGAAACACAGGGTGGAGGAAGGTTTCGGCGGGGAGCAGGAGGGACTGGGAACCGAGCAGGAGGTTGAGGCCAAGGAACTAGGGATCTTTGGACGTATTCCTTTAGGCGCCGGAAGGCAGTAACAGGGCCTTGTTCGGGTTCTTCTTCTTTGATAGGGAATTCCTTTCGTCTTGGGCGACAGTTAATACTAAAAGTATCTCATCTGAAGGGGTCTTGCAATTTTTGGATAGATGATCACTTTTTCTACATTCAACACAACGGAGAGGTTCCCCTTTCTCCCTCTTAGGGAAATAACAGTCTTGTTGTTTATGTGAGGCTTGGCCGCAGTTAGTACAATAGTCTGAATATTTGATACAGATGTCCTGGGATGAATCCAATTTGGACGGAATTTAGTTTCTTTTCCCAACAGTGAGCTTAGTGGCTCCTTCGGGAGGGTCAAAATAAATAGGTCTTGTAAATTCTCGTCCTCCTTCGGCCATCTAAAAATAAAAGTTTTTTAGTAGTTTCTCTTAGTTGCTTGGGAGATAAATTCCCAAGGGAAAACAGAGATTGGCTCTCGGTAAAAACAGAAATGTTCCCTTGTTAGGTTCGGGACGTTATTAGTTTGGAGGTAAACCTGGACCTCATACGGTGACCTTAATCTTTTATTGTCGGGAGGTCGGTAATAGATATCGACTTCGTTACCTCCTGGCCAAAACGTTGCCCTCTTACACACTTCTCTTCGCCATCCCCATCGAAAAGGTTCTAAATAAATATCGGGTAAGGTAGCGCTGTTTAATATAGGAGTTCTTATAGACTGATAACGTGGTCGATGGGACGCAGCGATTGGGATTGCGGTTTAGGAACCTGTTCAGGGGCCAAAAGCTCCTCCGAAAAGCCAGAAGAAGGTGAATGATGTAACGCCGGTTCCGATATTGATTGTTCAGAAGACGTTGATTTGTGTTCCGGCGTTAGAATTTCTTCTGTAAAACTAGAAGTTGGTGTATGTAGCTTAGTTCCCGCGACTGATTCATGATCAGACGGGGAAGCCTCCCCTGCCGCAGAAGGCGGACTATCGTTAGTGGGATGATTGAGCTGACAAGCCCTCATATCGTGGTTTGTACGGAGTAGGAGAGGAGGGTCTTCAAAAAGGGCCATGCCCGGTTCACTATCAGAGTCCGTTGGTTGATGTGAATCATCTGGAATTGCAGGAGGGATCTGTTGATCCGCTGCGTGATCTTCTAGAGTACTTGATGTCGACTTATGAGGGATGTCTGGAATAGCAGGAATGATCTGTTGATCGACTTCCTGACCGTCCTGAGGTGGTGACGGTGAAGTAGAAGATGATGATGATTCAGATGAAGTAGTTGAGGAAGTCGCCGTAGGAGGGTTGTCCATGGTACCACCGTTCGTTGCGGGACTAGACTCAGGATCATCTGTAACGTTCGATTGTGGAGTGGGGGCTTTTTCGGCATTGTCGAAGACAGCTACATTAGTCCAGTAGAGTTTCAGATGCTCTAGGTTGACTTTTCCTACATTCTGCCCTGAGTTAGCTTCCTCTAACTCATAGACAACGGGAGAATGTTTAGCTACTATTTTAAAGGGACCTGCCCATTTGGGACAGCTTTTTCATAAGCTGACCTGTCGTAGTTGACAAAGGATGCGTTTCCATCCATACTAATGTTCCTACCTCATACTCAAGAGGGTCATGACGGAGGTCATAGTATTTCTTCTGGTGAGCTTTGGCTAACTTAGATAATTCATTACTGAATTCTAATTGTTCTTTAAGAACTTTTAAAGCTTTTGTACGACTGGGGTCATCAGGGTCCTGAAGGGGTTCTTCAATTTCTAAATCCCAAGGGAGACGTGACTCCCGCCCTAAATTTCATGGGGTGCAGAATTGATAGCAAATTGAAGAAGGTCAAGGGATTCATCCCATCTATCATGATGATTCCCCACATAAAATGATATATGCTCGCCTATTACTCTATTTACTCTTTCAGTGCGATTTCCTTTAGGCGTATAGGGGGTGGTAAACTTTGGGTTAATTCTGAAAGCTCTGCAAGTTTGCAGCGAAAGTTTCGAGGTAAATTGTACCCCTCTATCACTGAGAATAGCTTTAGGAGCTCCCCACCTAGAAATAATAGACTTGAAAGCTTGGACACAAGTCTTTGCTGTAATGGTTTCAAGTGGTATCATTTCCACGAATTTAGTCATATAATTAACAAAGACTATTAGGTATTTGTAATGGTGTCTACTTTGAGGGAAACGTCCCATAATATTGACACTAATCTGGTCCCAAGGACTTGTTATCTCAGAGGGTTGCATTAGCCCTGGCTTTTTTCTGTTCCTAGCCTTAAACTGTTGGCATAAAGTACATCCTCTAACATAGTCCTGGACATCACTAAGTATAGTTGGCCACCAATATCTATATGTCACTTTGCTCAGGGTCTTATCTTTGCCCCTGTGAGCTGATAAAGGGTGGTCGTGTAATAACCGCATGGCTTCTAGCCTTAAACGGGGTGGTAAATAAATTTTCTCAGGATAGTTCCTGTAAAGTCTTCTATAGAGAAGATTATTTTTTAATTCGAAAAGTTTATGCCTAACTGGGTTAGATCCTTGCAAGGAATTGATTATGGGGGAAGCGAAAGGGTCTTCCCTTTGAGATTTTCTTACATCTTCCATAGGCGTAGAGTTTCGTAAATGTTTGGTGGGGCCCGGCCCAACCGGCCTGGACCAATACATAGATAGCATCATTCATGATGCATGCATATGATGTATATAAATATCTAACGAATATTAAGTAAGAAATTTAAATATACTACATTGGATAGTATATTTATTAAGTATATTCATGTACTATGGATGTAAGATAATCTAGGCCGTTTTAAAACAAATTTATCCGTATTTGCGCATTACAATGCGAATGTAAAAATCCTTACAAAAATTTCGAGACCACTTTCAAAACTCGGGAAAATCACCAACTTAGGAAACCATGAGAGCGACTTAACCCTTAAGACTAATTTATACTTGTGCCTCGAAAAACATTTTGAAAATTGTTTATCTACTCTATGGAGTTGGCCAGTGCCGCGCCTTACCAGTGATACTAGATTTTTAAAGTAAGATGATCAGCTAGAGCCTTTTCACGTACGTTCAGACGAGACTGCGACAGAGGTTTTTTTTAACGGGGATCTATAACTCACGCCGTCTGGTTTTTCCCTATGAAGGACAAATTTAATTCCTATTCCGAGTATTCCCCCATATTTTGCGTCCCACCGGACCTAAGCCGTCCACAGCGCGCCTATTTCTCTCAGATTTCGCATCCTCCCGCCATCATCCTTATTTTGGCTTTGAATTGCACTAAATCTAGAAGTCCGGTAGACTGTACTGCGCATGACACGCCGATAACTCTGTCGCAATTTCCGTCTCCCTTCGAATCCCTCTTAAAGCATCTAGTATCCCTGGCCTTACATTTGTCGCATTATTCCAAAAGCGGATTATGCTTTACACATAAAGAACGTAAGTCCCACTTTTCCATAGCTTTGGCCATAGATTTCATGACATAAAAACTAAACAGACGAACAAAAAAACTTTTAACCAATCATAAGTCCCCTAACCGTAGATAGCCTCTTTAACGCCTGACCAATCAGCGACGGCTATTACTATTTTCTTGCATGGGACCTCGCCGGCGACATATCCGGGAAGCTCGAAAGGCAAATTTGCGATCGTTCGTTAGTCGTTATATTATATTAAACGTTTTAAAGCTCAAGTTTCGAAAATTTTCGAGTCATTTAATAAGTCTTCAACTAAATATTATAGGAATTTTTTAATTTCAACAGAAAAATAGCTCTGCGAATAATAGTAGACTCGAAAACTACACTAAGCCTCGGCTAGGTATCGGCGTTATCCCGATTCCGGAGCCGCCAGCGGCTGGGCTCGCCGTAGCCGCGAGAACAGAAAAAAATCCTCGTAAAAAACAGAGTCTTCGTGCCTTACTCCCAATTAATCTTTGGTATTGTGTATATAGTTTTAACTAAAGAATATTCAGTTTTTAAAGTAGTTCCCTAATTTACGTACCTGGTAAATCGGTTCTTAAAGCGGAAGGATCGCAAGGATCCGAAGGAGCCGCCTTACCGAATTATGTTCCTCCGCATAAGGGGGGTCTTTCCCAGGAGCTTAGAGAATATCGTGTAGCTCCTCCAGGTACAATGACACATGTTACGTACTTCATGTGTAAAGCCTAATCGGCTTCTGACTATACTAGACTAGAGCATGATAAAAACGGGTTATTTTCAGAAGACCAGTTGCACTTTTCAATCCCATCCCTCATTCCTTCCATTATTTGTGTCAACGTCAACGAAATTGTTGTAGTATCTAAATTTAATTGACGTGAAAACCATGATAACCAGACAATCTGAATAGGATGGGCTGCCAGCCGCTGCTGCCTTGACCGGTCAACTCACTTTTTCAACGAAAAGGAAAAAAATCTCTTAGAAACTCCTTTTTCAGTAATATCGTATGATGTACATCTAAGCATTATTAGGTTAAGCATTGTTTGTTTCACATTTGCTCTATGTTTCAAGCGAGAGAGAGAGAGAGAGGGAATTATGATATAGCCTTAAAATGGAAGGTTTAAAACTCCCTTTAAAATTTCTTTCACCCGTCGACAAGTATTTCACGCTTTCAATGCCACTCACCTATTTCAACATTCAAAGAAATCGTGGGGAAATTTACAAGCAAAAGCTTTTCGGAACCGGGTTATCACAATTATAACATAAAGAAATTTCAAGATTTCTGTTTATGTCGCACTATTACAAAAATAACAGAAGTAAATTTATTGAAGTAAGAATAATTAAATAGATAACGATGTGGCTACTATTATGGCCCAGCCCTTGGGTCGTTTTGTTTACATTTTACAGAACAAAATAAAACTATTCTGTTCGGAAAACACTGCTCTGTAGTGGTTTTAATGGTTTTTTACAGTCAGTTAAACGCAAAAATTATTTTTATGAGGTCACTATCTTCATGATTTCGGTATTACGGATGAAACATTTTTGGAGGGGCCTGTGGCCACTTCTAAAATTTTGGGGGGGGGGCTCGGGCCCCACGGGCCTATAGAACTCTACGCCTATGACATCTTCTAATGTAAATACAGAATATAAGGTTCTAGGACCTGGAGGACGTATCTGACCTGCAACAGAATCGCCAGAGGATGTTGTTGAACTACTACTACCGGTAGAATTTTGACTTGTACTACTACTAGTTGGATCCTGGTTACTAGTAGAATTAGAAGTAGAGGAGCTAAAGTTTATGCCTAAGACGTTTATCGGGGCCCTCGACAAAGCGTCAGCTACTACGTTTTCTACTCCTTTTTTAAGCTTAATAGTAAAATAAAATGTTTGAAGGTACATAGCCCATTTAACTAGTCGAGAGTTGGGTTCCCTGATATTAAATAACCACTGTGAGCCTGATGGTCAGTAAGGACAGTGAATTTACGACCTTCTAGAAAGGGCCTAAACTTTTTAACTGCCCAACAAATGGCTAAACACTCTTTCTCGCTAGTGGAGTACCTTTCTTCCGCGTCTTTAAGTCCTGTACTAGCATAGGCTATAAGAACTTTTATATTATCTTGTATTTGGGAAAGAAGGGCACCCAACCCTGCATCACTTGCATCTGTAGTTAAAATACACGGGGAATCCCTTCTAAAGGAAGCTAAGGGATGAGCCTTACAAATTTCTTCCTTAATCTATTCGAACGCCTGTTGCTGTTCGGTATCCCAAATAAATTTCTGATCCTTCCTTTTAAGTTTATTAATAGGGGCTACTATGTGGGAGTAGTGACTAATAAACCTATTATGCCAACCTGCAATCCCTAAAAATCTCTGGACTTCCTTAACATTTTTAGGAGGAGGGAATTTCTGAATGGCTTCTATTTTTGAAGGATCTATATGCACTCCTTTTTCATTTACTATGTGACCGAAAATAGTAGCTTCTTTCTGAGCGAACCGTCATTTTTTCAACTGAAGGGTGAGACCCGCTTCCTTTAATCTATTTAAGACGTATTCTAAACACGTTAAGTGTTGATCCCAATCTTCGCTAAGCGAGATTAAATCATCTAAATAGTCAATTAATTGGAAGTAATCTGCGTCTCTAAAAATCTCGTCAATTAAACGCTGGAAAGAGCTAGGGGCGTTACAAAGCCCAAAAGGGAGTACATTGAAGTCGTACTTTCCCATATGAGTCACAAAAGCAGTTTTAGGTCTGCTCTTAGGGTGCATTTCCACTTGTCAATACCCTGATTTAAGGTCAAGTGTTGTAATGTATTTCGGTCTTCCTACTCGAGCTAGCATATCCTCTATATTAGGCAAAGGATAAGGGTCCTTGATCGTAACACTGTTTAGTTTTCTGTAATCAATACAAAACCTATAGGGTTTACCCCATTTTGTTTGATCAACTAAAACTACGGGCGAAGCCCAAGGAGATACAGAGGGTCTGATTATTCCGTCATCTAACATTTCCCTGACATGTTGTTCTATTATTTTCTTTTTCTGGTCATTAACACGATAAGGCTGAGATTTTATGGGCGGACTATTTCCCGTATGAATCTCATGGAAGACTAGTACTGTTCTTCCTACTTTATCCGAAAACAACTCAGGAAATTTCAATAAAAGGGATTCTAATTGATGACGTTGTTCATCAGAGATAGGGGCTGCTGAAACTGCGCCCCTAATACTATTCACAATCTCCTTATCTATTGGATCCTTTTCAGATGGAATTGAAAAAGGGATCTTTAGGTTACCCACTAAACATTGTGACGATTCGAAATCTAACTTGACCCTATGTTCTTCAAGGAAATCTTGTCCCAATATAAAGTCACTATTGAGGGAAGGAACTATGTAGAATTTAAATTTAAATTGTTTCTCACTTTCGTTTGACTTAAGAGTAAACTCTAGTTCGTGAGAGCCTTTTGTAAAAGTATATCGGCCGTCGCCCCAAACTACACAATCTAATTGTTCATCTTCAGGTAATTCTGAAAAGTTTCTATATTTACAAATCTTTTGCCACTGATCTAAACTGACAAAAGAGGCATCGGCCCCACTATCTAACTTAGCGTGAACTGTCGCGCGTTCAAAAGTAACGGGAATGGTAACTTTTTTATAAACTGAACCTTTCCTGACGGATTCAATCCTCAGGGGGAACGCGACACGCTTCTTGGTAGGGGAATTTATTGGGCACCGGGAGAGGGACCACGAGGGACCTCTCCCTTCTGGGCTTCCCCCGACTTACTAAACTTTTTATCCGGACAGTCGGGTGCTAGATGACCTGGTTTTTGGCAATTGAAACACGTGATAGTACGTGTAGATTGGTAGGACAAGGCTAATTGACGCCCAGGAGATTTTGATCTCTGATTATTATATCTATAATAGGATCTTTGGCTATTTGAAGTGTTTTGAGCTCTAGCTTTTGATCTAGAGTCTAAAGGTTTCAAGGGATATTCCCATTTAGGATGTGAAGGAGAAGTAGGGGATTACAAGGGCTTTGACAATGCCGGGGGAACAATGACTATGGGCGGAGCCCCAGTTTGCTGGGCAAGGGTACTCAGCCTTTGCTGTAGCCTTAGGTTTAGGGGGTGATTTCCTCTTTTCCCTTTTTTCAGCATTCTTTTTCCTAACTTCGATATCCTTCTCAATTGTTTTACAGGGATTCCTTAATTGTTCCATTGTAGTAAATTGCAAAAATAGGAGAGGAGTTCTAAGTTCATCTTTTAAATTACTTTTAATAATAGGAACTAACTCCTTTTCGGAAAGAGGATGGGTCATCCCTAAATTTAACTTCATAACATCCCCGAAGAAATCCTCTACGGATTCCTTATCTTTTTGACCTAATGGGAAATCTCTATTTTAAGTTTAGAATCAGCTTCAGAGTCTCTAAACTGAGCCTTAAAGTGCTTTTAAATGTTTTCCAAGCTAAATGAGGATGGGCAGGGTTTGAATTACAAATATCGTCGTACTGACGTATTAAATCCCTGTACCAATACAAAGCATGCCCTCGTAAAAGGAGAGGCAATGCCGCTAACCTATCTTCATTCGATAGCTTGTGAAATTTTGCATATTCCTCAAAAGCAGCTAAAAACTCTGAGGCATTATCGCTAGAAGATCCCATAAACGCTAACCTTTCCGGCGGTTCAATAGGGACTTTTCCGTCTGCGGAATAGTACTTCTATTTATTATGAGGGTAGATCCCTAACTAATTTATCCAAACTAGTAGCTATAGCTTTATTTATTGCTACATTTTGGGCTACGGCATTAGCCTGTGTGGTAGAATTATCTGCCAAGGTTTGGAGTAAAGGTAATATAAAGGATCTTAATTCCTCGTCAGTAGTGTCTGGTCCAAATTGAGGGACTTGTCGAGACGGAGACATTTGTACTGCTGGGCGGATCCGATTACTTAATCGAGTAATCGGATACTTCTTAAAGTAGTCGCCAGGATTCGTATTCGGATCTCTATGAGTCCCTGACGATTACTTTCAACGATTACTTTTTTCGGATCTAACTCCAACTCCTAGTTTGGATCCGAAGTTCCGAACTCGGATCTTTATCGAACACATTTCGGAAATGTTTCGAATCTTTTAAGCAATCGCAGTCGGACTCGGATCCCGCATTCTGGGAGGTGGGGGAGACGGGATATCTTTCAGACTAGAGGCCGCCAAATTTATTGGAACTACACCTTAAAANAATCGCAGTCGGACTCGGATCCCGCATTCTGGGGGTGGGGGAGACGGGATATCTTTCAGACTAGAGGGCCGCCAAATTATATTGGAACTACACCTTAAAAACATTTTCTATTCCGTTAAATCGTTTCGTCAAAACTTGAATTTAAAAATGATCTTGAAAGTTGGAAGTTTAAAAATATAAATTCATGTTGTTATGAATTTTTTTGAGCAGAAGCAGCACCTAAAATTGTGTTTTGTATACATTTTACATGCATTTAAATAATGTCTCTAGCATTATACGGGTGACGTTAATTTCAAATATAGGTGTCGCTTTAAACTTGAGAGTTATCGTTAAAAGTAATCGGTAATCGATTACTTTACTTAGTAATCGTAATCGGTAATCGGATATTTCCAAGTAATCGGATCCGCCCAGCACTAGACATTTGAGTTCCGGTTGTTTTAACTCTGTAGGAGAAGGTAAGGTGTTAGCAAAACTAACTTTAGGCCTAACGTTTTTTGACGCAGATTTGGGAGGAACAAGGGAATCAATCCCAGTTTGAGGAGGGAAATTTGAGGGAGTTGAACTTCCCTGGGGAGCAGGAATGCTCTTATGAGGGAATAGTTGATAGGGATAGTGCTTAAAATTATGAACTGTTTCTTCTTTTATGACATCTGATTGCGATAACTTTTCCCGCAAAATCGTCAACAGTTCATTGAACGTCGTATTTACTTTCAGTTATTAAACCTGATCCGATAAGGTGATAGTTTTCATCCGACCTAGCGCTATCTGAACGATTTCTTATCTTATATCTGTTCAGATATCTTTATAATTTTACAGATATCCGTGTTTAACTTTATATACTGATTATATGTACAACCATTCCAGTACACATGAAAAACTTCAATTATTTAGTCAAGACAGATACAGAGATTCATGTAATATTAGAAGCGGGAATAGAGAACAGGGTACTTTTTGCGTGCGTCAAAGTCCACGACACCCTTCCTCGAGATGAGGGGCATGAAAGAAGACGCTGGTCATTGCGACGGAGGTAAAAAGCAACGATGTATTTTTAGCCGTCACCGTCAGCAACGTCATCAAAATGTAGTTTAAGTGTGCCTGTTAAATAATTTAAAATTTTCGTTACGAATTGAAGGGATTGGATCTATACTGGGATCTATAGTCGCACTGAAGTAAATACTAACCGTTCTTCATTCCTGCTAATAAAATTACACGGATCCCTGGTCAAGACTAGTCACTGTGTTTTGATAAATCATAGCCCCCCCCCCTTTCGCGCGATTAGTTCTTTCTATCTTTATTAAATAGGGGGAATAAATTACAATCGCAAGCAGTGTTGTGATTTTGAATAAATTGGTACCACACAAATAATTGCCCGCTTCTAGGGACAAGTCTTACCTCGTACCTAGTGATGTAAATTAACGCATATTTTAAAGGGTATGGGAATTTACAATTTCATATCATATTTTAGCACGAAAGTGGCATTATATTACACTTTCAAGTCTCTACTTTCAAAATATAAAGTTTTTAATATAATTGAACCAAAGTTTCTATTTTTAAAATCCATTGGAAAATCACAAAAACTCAGTTTCGATATATAAATCATTTTGTCTTGTCAGCTTCTTCGGTTGGTTTATGACATCACTATGACGTTGAGGAAAAAAGCGCGGGGAACATATACGCGCGAACGCGAGCTAGACGCGTCTCGAGCTCTGTCCATTCTTTGATAGCGGAGAGAGTGGCACCATCTCGCGTGCGTGACGTCAAACAACAGGGAAACGTTGTAGCCTTTCTTAAAAACTTTTAAAAAGTGGATTTTAATTAATTTCATATGAAGCATTTTCAAATGCATATTGCCAATTAACTAGAAACGGAGAATTAAAAGCTTGATATTTTTGAATTCACAGTAATTAATTCTATCTTTTGCTATATAACTCAGAGGTTTTTCAAACAAAGCTTCTCATACCCTTTAAAAACGGTAATTTAAGCCGTAAATTACTGATTCAAATTTTGCGAAAACCAAAATTACAGTTCATCACCAAATTTGGTAATATAAATTTTACGTGCTTACAGTAAATTGAATTTAAACAACGTTGAGTTTTGAGCACTATATAAGGTTCTTTACATGATTTTGCGGCTTTTGTTTTCAAGTCGACAGCCGTGGCCTTTCTAATCCGATCTTTAACTAACGATTTTTAGAGCTGGCTGGCGCCTGGCGACTCCATTTGGAAGTAAATACAGTAATAGTTGTTCATTTAAATATAAAATGAACTTTTAACGCGTAATGAGCTCTTGATCCAAGTAAAAGAGCACTAGCATGTGCGTGTGACTACTTGGTCCGGCTTTCAAGTAAACACCACTTCAGTGACTAACAATATGAGGATGTGTGAACCACTATTTTAAGCTAGAATAGCCGCATGAACGAAAGGGGTATAGAGGAAAACGGGACTCCGAAGTAAGAAAGGACATTGTTTTAGTCTCAGGAAGGCTAGTACACTTGGTTTCACTCCCAGAACACAAAAATTTCAAAAATGTTTGATAATTCTTACCATCATAAAATTACAGAAATTTCGTAAATTACCACCGGTAGTTTACGGACGGTAAATTACTGACCCACATCTCTACTAGTACCAACTACCAAGTCAATTGTTTGGGAAAATAAACTGAACTGTTTCCCTCGACATCCAGCCTACAACAAACATAAAATTGCCTGGATTTTTTTAGTATATGCGTTATGAATACATTTGAAACGTATATATTTTTAAAAGGTATTAATCCGAAACTACGACCGAAGCCACAGATATCTGTTTCAAAAGTCTACAATCTCGTTTTTATCTCAGATATGATTTGATCTGAATGTGTATCTGAAAAAGACATCTGATCTGAACAGAAAACGGTCCTCAACTGTTTAACTGATAGCTGAAGTCAAGCAAACATATTTGATCTGTTCGGATCACAAATCAGATAACTGTGTTCGGTTTAGAGCACTAGATAGGGAGAAAATCCCGATACTAAAGAGGCGGCCGTCCTCTTTCTTGTATCAGAATCCTCTTCATCCTTCTCTTCTTCAATGCGAAGAATCCGGTTAAAATTCTCCAAAGGATCATCTATTTCTGGCGTTGCTAGCGTGTCGCCATCGTCCCCCGCAGAGGCAAACAGATCTTCCTTCGAATTATCTTCCCCTTTATTTAAAGTAGAATCATCCTCCTCATCCTCAGATGTTCGAGGCGACCTCCATGTTTTATTGTCCGAGTAGGCCATTATTTATTTAATTAAGTTAAGTTTTACAATAGTCAAAATAGATATAGTTATCTTAATTCAATACATTCGTTATAAAGATAAATCTATTTCTAATTTAGTATTTAAATTAATTATGATTAATTAAGATTAATTTCATTATCTTTAATTATTAACCAACGTGGAAGGCAAGGCTTAACTCCACGTGGGGGGCGGATATACCGACAATGATAAACAATTTTTCTACGGGACTGACCAAGGCTTAAGGCCTAGTCATTTCTAGTCGAGTCCCTGTTCGGACGCCATTTATGTAACCCTCAATAGCAATTAACTAAATAGGGAGATTCTCCCGAGGGCCATAAAAATGTTAATAAAAAGTCTCACCTTTCACATATGGACGATTTCATTTCCGAAAACGTTGTATAATATTTTATACCCTTACTTTTTAAATATATCTGGAAACGAGGACCGAATTCCGAACCTCTATCGCTAGTAACTAATTTAGGTTTGTGTCGATTGCTTTTTAAGAGGATATGTTTAAAAGCTTGAATCACCGTCTCCACCCTCTTATTTTTAATCGGAACTAGCGAACCCCATTTTGAAAAATAATCCATAATATATCTGACCCCTTTATTATACCTTTTTAAGCTTTGCATAACAATTAAATCCAAACCCCAAATTTGATCAATACCAAATGAAATAACTCGCGGTCTCAAATAATTAATTCTAGCTGGTCTGTGTAGAGTATAAACATTTTGTTGTTTGAGAAATTCTTTAACATCTCGTACCCGATAACCAAACAGGCAAAGAGCTCTTGGATTTATTCGGAAGAAAAGGGGATTTTTTGTGGATACCAAAATGTATTTATCGTTTAATGAGTCAGAAGGAAACCGAAAATCAAGTTTGTATACACATTATGCGTAATCAAACCGATTTTTATGAAAGAGACATTCTAATGATCCTTCCAAGAACCATGAACCACTCAGATCATTGGCTCCCAGCAATAATTCGGAAAAATGGCATTATTTGTATATTTGATCCGTCAAGCACGACTCAAGAGGTTATCGAGCCTCATGTAAAAAAATTGAAATTGATATCATTTTGGCAATTTGAAACGGATCTTAAGGTTGAAATCCAGTACGTTGAAGAATCCCTTCCAAAACAAGAAAACGCTTACGACTGTGGAATATTCGTTTTGTCATACGTGTACAATACTTAAAAGAAGTGCCTCAAATGTCTTGGAAACCTCCACCCGACAGCTTAAAAGGTCGGCAATCGATTTATCATTTGATACACAGGTTCAAGAAACGCATGGGGCGTGTTTAGGAATTAGGTTACGTTATGCATATCAGTAACGCAAATAAACAATAGTACAATTTTGAATAATATTGAATGAAACTCAATTTAAATTTTAACAAACCAAAAATGTCCTTATACGTAGTGTACCTTTCATAATTTGGGGATCCAAACCGCACGTGACGCCACTTGTTAACACTTATTGGTTCAACAATGAAGTTAACCACGCATATATAGAGTTTATACTCTCTTTAAAATTGAAAGAAAAATGCAGGGCAAAACTTGCAAATAAAGTTTGCGTATACACCAAACAAGAGCGGTACCCCGACTGATGCAAGCGCAAGTTTTGGTATAGTAATATGCAAGATTTCTATTTCACATGGAGATCTACATAACAAAATGTCAATATTTAAATTAAACAATCTAAACATTGTCTTTAATTATTTAAATTATTCCTGCCATAATTGTTTATAGGAAGTTAACGAACAACAATTTATTTGGCTCTGAAGACCCATTCTGTTACCTCCACGTCGGTCAGAGCTGGAAATTATTAAATTTATGATAGGCTAAAACAGAGGGCTTATTTGTTAAACTGTTATTACGTAACAATTTTTAAAATAATCATCTCATTGATAATTAAAAGGAAACAAATGTTCTGGTAGTAATAACCTCATTTGAATCTCGAAAAATCATTGAACCCTTAGCGAGAGAATTATACACTGATTCTGATTATATCAGGCCAGCAATTCTAAACTAATATAGTAATTATCGTGCAGCCGTGTTTTCAAGGTATAGGCGAGTTTTGAGGGAGGAGCTAAACTAATAATTATGTATGACAAGTTTTGATTGACGGATATTGCGCCCGGTCCTGAGCACGCGTTGCTACGTCACAGTCATAAAAATAATACAATTATTTACATCCTGTATGAAGTAAATAACTGTATTATTATGGGATCGTCACAACCCTCTCTCTCACCTTAGTGATAGACCCCCCCCCCCTTCCGGGGCGCAGACCATTCTCAATTACAATGTTGACCCTTTCGTAGCGGATACACAGTTCACTCATAGCTCTCAACACACTTTACCATCTAGTGTATTTAGAAATATATAAATAATATTAATAATTCGTTTAATTATTACTAGGTAAGCTACCCGTCGTTGCTAACTTGATTACAAAAAGCGCACTAGCAGAAGTAATAACTTTAGTATATCGTAACTTTACGAGCTGGGTGTGGTGCATGGTTAATGATACAAGATTTACAGATGCTAGAAGAGTATTTTCCGACACGTTATTTATATACAAAGAAAAAATCAAAGTGGCTAGGAAACGTATCTATAGATCTAGCTTAATTGGTATTTACACCCTGTATAGGCCAAGATGACGGTTACATTCTGTCTCTCCCCTTGGTTACTGCAATGAGATCTCCCTATTCCTTTGGTTTTAATTTTTACCCTTACTTCACGCTACCAAAGCCATTTGTGATGGAGTAATTCTATTGGTGTGATAATAAGTTTCCTTAATAAATGTAATAAAGGGTCTGTAACAAGCTGCCCCAGCAGAAAGGACACTCGTGCGGGATATGTAAGATAATAAAAACGTGAAAAAATAGGGGCTAAAAAAGCAAGCATGAGGTGAAAATTTCTTTACTAGACGCCATACCTTCAGTTTTGAGGGAAATAAATATTAACTTAACAGTAGAACACGTAGCAGACAGCGTAACTCTTTAGAAGGAAAGTTATCCTCTAGCTACTAGCACCATGCCCAAACAACCGCGCGCGCCTCGGAGCCGGAGTCTTTATCCTCTTGCACCATCGCGGGCTTGGGAGGAGGCGTCTATTTATCCTTTTTTGTGTCTTCAATTGAGTTCGTTCTGGTGGATTCACCAATTAAGTGTTTACTTAAAAAACTCGAAATCCGAGTAATGGGGATGAAAAGCCCCAAACACACGGTATTCCTGTCGCCTTGTATTGCGAAAGCTATTGCTAGAGAGACCTTGAAAACCGGGACCAATACTTCGTGCGAGGGGGGATTCTCCCCCGCACGAGTAAAAAGGTCGACGGACAGCTGATTTTTTTTTCAATCATTGACGTCAGCATCTGATGTAAGACGCGTGAAAGAGGATTTTTTTCTTTTTCTGGTTTTAAAATTTTAAACTGAAACCTCTTATGTCTTCATTTTAAAATGGTTTGGCAACACCCGATGAGCTCGGCGGTTGGGAAATGGGTGTGACTCAGGCCTAAAAAAACTGCGATTCCCCAGTCCCAAGGTCTTCAAGGTTGAACGCGGGACCCCTAGTTTCCAACGCTAACGTCTGGTTTATTTGGCCAACTATTTCGTCTATTACAGAGTTTTGTGAGTAAAACATAATTTTAACTAAAAGAGTCACAGAAAATTAATGAACACTTAGCTGCAACTTCACTACAGTGTTGTCAGGCCTGCCCTTTGAATTTGAAGTTTAGTCAAGTACTCATTCAAACTGATCTGCTAGGCTTTCTCTCTACAGTAATTAGACTTACAAACGGCCTGGCAACACTGGGGTGAAAACTATGGATAGTAACTTCAATAGTTTTAAATTAACGTCTCTATCCTCTATCAAAAATTAAGGGTGATGTTCTATGGACGATATTGAGTGGAAAATGTTCTATGACGTTTTGTCCTAAGGGCTACCGTTTTCGACTTATGATTGGAGTGTTTTACGGATGATCCCTTAATTAAAATAGCATTGTCTTTGCGTTTCTCATTTTAAAGGGTATGGGAATTTACAATTTCGTATCATATTTTAGCACGAAAGTGGTATTATATTACACTTTCAAGTCTCTTCTTTCAAAATATAAAGTTTTTAATATAATTGAACCAAAGTTTCTATTTATAAAATCCATTGAAAAATCACAAAAACTCAGTTTCGATATACCAACAATTTTGTCTTGTCAGCTTGTTCGGTTGGTTTATGACATCACTATGACGTTGAGGAAAAAAGCGCGGGAAATCTATACGCGCGAGAGAGTGGCACCATCTCGCGTTTGTGATGTCAAAAACAAGAAAACGTTGTGGCCTTTCTTAAAAACTTTAAAAAGTGGATTTTAAATAATTTCATATGAAGCATTTTCAAATGCATATTGTCAAATAACTAGAAATCGGAGAATTAAAAGCTTGATATTTTTGAATTCACAGAAATTAATTCTATCTTTTGCTATATAAATCAGAGGTTTTTCAAACGAAGCTTCTCATACCCTTTAATTATAAGGGGCTATCCGTAAAACACATACCCTTTAATTATAAGGGGCTATCCGTAAAACACTGAAAACGTAACTTGAAAATGGTGCCCTGGACGGCCAAATTTCACAGAACATTTTAGACTCCAAATCGTCCACAGAACATCCCCCTTTATTTTTGATAGACATTTCAGAAACACCCTGTATATTTGAGAAACTGTTTCTTTGTCTGCTTTTACTTTATGCACGGTCACAATTCGATACCTAATTTGACCCAACAGCAGGTGCTTTGGTTTATTTCTTTAAGCTCAATTAAAGGTAATTTTAGTCCTAATGAAACGGTTATATCGTGTCAGAGTTCCTTTTCGTGTGGGTCAGTGCCCTTTTAGTTTGTTCCCTGTTTTAAAATTTATTGCCTTGCTTTAACAACCTATGGGTGATTCATATTTCACGCCTAACTCAACTTCTACTCTTGATTTTTATCGATTCTTCTACTAATTATAAGACTAGCCTGCATAGTGAAACATTCAGGAAATACTTCCGAATGATTTAAAAATTCACAATAGGTTCAGATTTTAAGGATAATTTTAAACAAGGACTGCCGACCAATCGCGTAACGCCCTTCTCCAGAATGCTTCTCTGTATTTTCGGGGTAGACGTATGCACCCGATAGATCCAAATTTGACTCGCACTGCAAGGTCCAGCGGTTTCGGTTTACTTTGGGTTTTAAAGAATGTACGCGAGGCTCTTCGATTTGGTAAACTTTGTTAAATTCCACCAAAGTCAAAAGCTGTTTCATGATTAAAATCAGCGCAGTTTGGTCGTCCGCGAGTTTCCCAATGTCTTCGAGCAACAATTTCAAAGTTGCCGAGAAGGCTTCGGAATCTTCTCCCACGTTTGGAATTTTGTCTTGAAAAGCTCCAAATTTCTTAAAATGGGCGGCGATTCCATGATTTTTTTAAATCATTCTTCAAGATTGACTCAGCAAATACCTGAAATTCTAATGGCCAATCCAAAGAAAATGTTTCGTACAGCTTGTCAAAATGCTGCACCGTTTCGCATTCGATAAATTCGCATATTTGTTCTTCAATTAGCGAGGAGTTAAACACATCATTTTGTGTCAAAAAGTTGCGGATGTCATCCCTAATTTGCGTTGGACAAAACAACAAATTATTTTGGGTCAAATTGTTTTTGATTGACTCTTAAAACTACTTATTGCTGTACTCCATGAGAATATGAATATCAGCTTCGACAACGCCACATTGAAACAATTGTTAACTCTTTGCACAAATAATCTTCCCAGACGTTTCTCAACGTGTTCTCGGGATATATGTTTTCGTGAAGAACGTAGCAAAAGTCAAAACACGGATCGCTTTCTAACTCTGTATTTCGCATTGAAAAGGTGGTGACATAGAAACCCCCTAAGTTCATAGATGTACTGCACTAAATGCATTGCAAACTGACAAACGTTTTTCTCTTTAAAAGTCGTTTTGCCAACTCAATTCCTTGGGGGTTTGCAATTATAACACCTAGTTCACGGTCTATCTTAATTTGTTTTATTGTGGTTCCAAAAACGGTAGATCTCAAGGACATCCATGAACAGAGAGAATCTTGACTAATCCAGGGTTTAGATAAACTGCATTCGTCTGGAATGTCTTCAATATTTTGCCTTTTATCATTGCTTTCTAAATCTTGAGGAAAACGTGTCTCTGACCGATTATCGACAGGTAACTCCGTGTTATCTTTGACAAATAACCCTTCCTCGTTTCTGAGCAAAAGATCTTCGTTTGCTACAGAAAGATGTTGTTGGTCATTTTTGATAGGACCTTTTCTTTTAACAGTTTCTTGAGGGATGTTTTCGGGAGTTGATCTTTGACCTAGGCTTTGGTTTCCCAAATAGTGAACGAGGTACACTGCGGGGCGATCTTCCGAGTCTTTTAATCTGAAGACGTGTCTTTTAAATTCAGTTGTGTAATTGTCACGACCTTTACCTACTTTGAGATAGTAGTATCTTTGGATGACTGAACTGTTATCGTTCTTGCCAATTGAAAACCTTTTAGAATTATATGAAAACCTTTTAGAATTATATGAAAACCTTTTAGAATTGTATGAAAACCTATAAGAATTATATGAAAACCTTTAGAATTATATGAAAACCTTTAGAATTATATGAACACCTTTCATTTTTTAGAATTATATGAACACCTTTCATTTTTTAGAATTATATGAAAACCTTTAGAATTATATGAACACCTTTCATTTTTTAGAATTATATGAACACCTTTCATTTTTTAGAATTATATGAAAACCTTTAGAATTATATGAACACCTTTCATTTTTTAGAATTATATGAACACCTTTCATTTTTTAGAATTATATGAACACCTTTCATTTTTTAGAATTATATGAAAACCTTTAGAATTATATGAACACCTTTCATTTTTTAGAATTATATGAACACCTTTCATTTTTTAGAATTATATGAACACCTTTCATTTTTTAGAATTATATGAAAACCTTTAGAATTATATGAACACCTTTCATTTTTTAGAATTATATGAAAACCTTATAGAATTATATGAACACCTTTCATTTTTTAGAATTATATGAAAACCTTATAGAATTACTTAAAAACCTTTATTTACGAAATATGCCGCGAACGGCGCCCCATGATATGGTCGAAAACTGCTAAAATATGTCAGTAGCAATTAGAAATTTATACAAAACCATAGACCTTTTCACACTTAGAGCGAGGGTGAAAAGGGGGTAAAATTCTCGAGAGGTGAGCATGCGCAGAAAGAATGTTTGTTGCCAGTCGTATTTATGAAACCATTGCTTTTACCTTACTAGTTAGGCATTTGAGTTTATTTTTATAAAACAGTGTTGTATTAATGGTTGTTAAAGTATAAATTGAACTTCCTAGGTGAAATTTTATCGAATTCAATTGATAGACGTAAAATTGGGGTAGTTTATAATATTCTACAGACCAAATTGGGCGCCAAGGCTTACGAGCGTGTTATACGCGGCGCTTTCGGGCACGGCATCGGCGATGTCCGCCGATGAAGCGTCGATCCAATACGGTCGCCGAGGCTTAGTGAGTTTTAACCAACTATTGTCATTGCACCGTTTCCATTAGAACTTAAAAACTGTCTGTTTCTTAACATGGTTTTAATTTTACTCTCTCGGTTTAAATACTAGGCATTTTATTTTAATATTAAATTACAAAACGTTCTAAAACACGTCCATCGTAGTTTATTTTACACGTTAACTCCATAGAAGTGTAAAACTCATGGCAACAAACTTGCAACTGCTCATGCGCGGCCATAAGTGTGAAAAGGTCTATAATCCTTAAGGCTCGAAAAGTGTTATGCTTCTCTGGGTAATGTTTCTTATCCCTTCTATAATACCCCTGCTTTGGCAAGCACGCTGACGAAATCGCCTTTCCCCGATTCTCGTCTCTCTCTCGAGGTATTCCAAGAGTCAGATATCGACCACAATGATCATTATCGAAATGCACTGCCAAAGGCTGGCTGTTCTTTAGGCGGGTTATACTCCCCAACTTCCTGTTTAAATAAATAAAAAAGATGGCTGCCTTCGAATCGTAGTAGCTCGTAGAATTAATTACAATGCAGTTTGAAGATTTTATATTTAATTCTATGCGACTAATGTTTTTCAGAACTATATGTTTCAACCTTTTATAGTTTAATTTATTCGTTTTAACGTCACCGAAGCCAGACAAACGTAAGTATTTTGAATAACAATTTTTTTTCATGATAATCGACCAAGGCTTAGGATTGTTTTCATTACTGTTTCGCGTTATTAAATACATATTTTGCATTTTTAATTAAGGGGAATCATTCTTAAATGCATAGTTCCATTGTTAATTTAATTAAACTTGAAAAAAACTACATAATTTCAGATTTTTCTTAACTACGGAGCACTGAAAGCCGTTGCTTATTGCAGTTTCAACGAACATCAAGAAGATTACGAGTTAGTCATTACACCCCCCTTAAACAAGTCAAATTAACTCAAATAACGGTAAATAAACGTCATAGTAATTGAAACTAATCTCATTTTACCTGAAACTCCCGTCAGAACCTACTAACCTTGCCTGTTTTTTTAGGCCAAAAGATCTTCATCCCGTTCCGTTTCCACTGAAATTTTGTAAATAATTGTTATTAATTGAAGCATATTGGTAGCGGCAATATTTAACATGATTGATAGCCAGAATTGTCATTATGACTTGATGATAGGGGGTGGGGCGCAAACCTTTCGCCTCAAAAACGTCTCTCAATGGTGTAGGCTGTCTATTTAGCGCAAAGAGACACGGTAGGTTCCTATTTGATGATAGATTAAGCCCCGCCCATACCTTACCTTTTGTAGTTGTAAATAGACCAAGGCCCGCCCATACCTTACCTTTTGTTGTTGTAAATAGACCAAGCCCCGCCCATGCCTTACCTTTTGTAGTTTTAAATGCACCACGCCCCCAAGACTTCAACCCTCTTTAATTGGAAATGATGGAGCGCAATTAGTACTATGGTGGGCTTTATCTAGTTCAAGGACGCATGGGACGTTCTTGTTTTCTGTTACACGATGAAGCCCCGCCCATAGCTTCTGTAGTTAGTACTAGACCACGCCCCTAGATTGCCAGCCACTTTAATTGGAAACTATGAAGCGTTGTTAATGATTATTGTTTAAAAATTCCCTATTTCCCTCTTAAAGGGACACGAAATTGATTATGACACAGTCAATTAGAATAACGTCACAGACTTTTGCGAAATCATTATACTCATTTAATTCCAATTCTTGTTCTAAAGACTAAAATTGCAACCTCAAATTTTCAGAAAAGTGGCCAACTTATTGCGTTTCTCATCATTGGTATATTGCAAAAGAGACCCGAGCGTAGTTGAAGGAACACTCTAGACGAAGCTGAAAACTCTTTGTAAGGATGTAACGAGGTCGAAACGGTTGGTATTTAAAGGGACACGAAATAGCGGTGACAAATATTTTAAGAGTTATTATTTTTAGTTGTTTGTAATTATAGCTGAATTTCAAGTTAAGAATTAATGTTCAAATGTTGGAAATTAATCGAAATGAAAAAAAAGCAAATCATATTTTATTTCACGCAGTTTTTTTTTGCATACAAGGCTTCTCCGGTGAATTAGAATTATTTGAAATATGTCACAGGCACCACGTGACTCCAAGATACAAAGACTACCCAAGGAATGAGATGGACAACATAGTCCTTGTTATTCACGAGATTGTAACGCCGATTCTCCCAAGTATTAGTTTTTCGAAATAAAACTAACCAAGCTTCTTTGAACCAAGACTTTCTTTGGTCACGTCCTTATCATTGGTTTCAACTCACTGATGCCTTCTTTTCAGACCATTTAATACAAGTACGGTGAGGTTTTTATTATTTTTAAAGTGTACATAATAGCTTAACCGTTAATTTGAATATTCTTAAATTATTTCAGGTTTCCTTTTACAAAGGGTTTCACCGCAACACGATCCCAACCAGAAAATATGGGATATCCAGTTTTACCCACTAATCTTGAGATTGATAAAAATTTATGGAACATTAATCGTTATTTTAATTGTGTTTGTTTCAACCCCGATATTATGAGCCTGATTAAATGAATTTATTATTAGATTAAATTTAAAGAAATTTTAAAATCTTAGAAATTTTCCGTTTTCTTGCAAAATAATGAATCTCAGTTTCCAATAAAATATTTAGAGTGAAAAGAGAACGCTGTAATTGTTTCGAGGTAATAAAAATCTTTAATTTCTAGGTAATTGAGGGATTTGCTTCAATTAATAATAAGAAATCAACATTAGCGACTTGGGGGAATTAGGCAACGGAAAAGGAGTCTGTGAATAGGAGACGTCTTCATGGGAGACATGGACGTCTCGTTGGTTATATCTATCAAAATAGCTAATATGAGAGGCTAAAAAACCATTTCCGCGCTAAATCAAGGTAGGTTTCAAGTTTTAAAAGAGTTAAAACAGCCATAATTGGATCATGAAGCAGTACAGTAAGCAGACGACATGACAAGAACAGCTGAGTTAGCAACGATGATAAACTTATTTACAATCCGTAATTATTGTCTGCAACGTAGTCTGCTAGCGTGGAGATTCCTGAAAAACACTTTAGTTTACTTATTTATCTATTTTAAATTAAACTGGATTTGCAAATTAAACTAATTACACTCGCGCTTGTTAATTGCTTACGACTTTAAGGTTTATTTTATATATTACTTCAAATTTCAATAAAATCATTTTCCTGTTGAAAATCATTTTGATTTATTTACAGCCCTCCTATCTTTGATTTTTAAAATTACGCGAGTAACGCGATGTCTGAATCGTCGTCTGCTAGGAAAGTGTTTCCCGAAAAACGTTAAATATTTTTAATTAAGTATCTAAAGTTAAAATAAAATAAATATTTAAGATTTCTAAAGTGAATTCTTTTTACAATTCGTTGATTATTAACAGTTTTAAGGTTTATTTTACGTCTATATTTTATAAAGGTTGTTTAAATAGGCTTAACGCTATGACTGGGGTTAATGAAAAGAAACTAAAACTCAATTTAAAATTAATTTTAACGCATTTATTGAATTATTTCAAATATTCGAAGGGTCTAGTTTCGTTTTCGAAGACTAATAGAGTAATTTCGGTAGAGAGGGGGATTGAACTGAGCTCTATGGAACTGCGTATCCCCAACGTTGAAGGCAACTTTGTAAGAGAGAATACTATTTGCCCTCAGAAGGGGGGAATATCGCTAAGATAGAGGGTATGACGTTGCCATGTATGGTCAAAGATTACTCTATAGACAGCCAGTGCTTAGATTTGGATCTCTTAAAGCAAAGGGCGGCACCGTTGATGCCCCTGAAAGATGCCTTTTCTGCAACACGTTGGCTAAGCTTGGCAAAGGCTAGTTAAACCAAAGGCAGGAACCAATGGAACCTAGTGCATTAGGTCTGATTTGTTCCTTCCTTTGGCAAGGTAAAATTCGTGTCCAGAAGATTAGCCAGCATACTAGTGGTGATAATGGAGCCGCCTGTTACTTTAATTGAGAAATCGTTATTAAAAATGACATAGAAATAATTAACAATTGATTTGTAAACTATGCACCATGTTGTTAATAAAATATTAAGCGACTCCAACCTTTCTCATGCTTAGAAGTGCTTAATTTAATTATATTTATAATAAATTAGTCTAAATCTATGTTAATGAACATAGTTGGCTTGAAATTTTCGTTAATTAGTTAAAAAATAATTTCAACTCACCTTGTCTCAAAGAATCTTTCATTCAAATGATTTTCATATTCTTTACATATATAGATACTGTTTTCTTGAAGTCTGCACTCGTAGCTGAGTGGGTTGAAATAAAATTTGGAACCATTTTTTATTGAAAAACCAATTGAAGTATGATTAAATTAAACAAACTGTATTAAAACCAACTAATTAAAAGAGAAAAAATATCACCCAGAAATCAATGTGTATGCTTAACCTGGCCAAGAATTAATTTTTATAGAAATTTGCACAAAGATTTAAGACTTTGGTTATAGCTTGTATCATGAATTTATTAGTATTGGGTTTGAAATCCGACCTTTTTTGGACAGTGATAACAACAGTTCTATATGTATAAATTCTTGCTTCATATTACAAAAAGTGAATACAAATAGTTTGCATGGCTAAAACAATAGATTTCTCAGCCACAAGTGGCAGTTGGCATTTAAAAGCTAAAACCAGAAAGTTTTCTTCTATAGGGCCACTAGAGACGCGCTTTAGTTTTATTATTTTATATCACATATAAAATTAAATTTTGGTTTTAGTCAGATTACTAATGTGTTTCTTGTTATTGATTATTGTTGTTGATTTATAAAAATAATACCCATGTAAGAATAGAGTTGTAACAAATTTTATCTGAGTATTTAAATTAATTTTACTAAAGAAAGTTGAAAATTGGACCATGTTCAGTCATATGAACTATAAAAGGTTTGGCCATTCGACATGTTCTTAATTTTTTTTTCAGTATTTTAAAAGGTGATACGCTATTTTTAACAACCTTACTAAGTCATTATTATTAAAGGAAGGAATGAAACTTGGCTGATAGTATTTTGGAATCATTTTTAAACCCCATTTAAAATTAATAATCGTTCTTAAGTATTTTATATTACCTTTTCTATACTTAAAATGTAACAGATGAAGAAAAATTATCGATAATAAATTAATAATGAAGGTTTAGGGCATGTGCACGCGCTAAACCTTTTGGCAAGAAAAATTTCTTTACATCACAATGTGTATAATAAAATTTAACAAAAAGCAGTTTTTTTAAGGTTTATACTAATTAATATAAATTAATAATATAGACTTCATGAATGAATGTTTGACCTTTCATTCATACATTGGTTAAAAAATTGGTCATTATAACAATACCTAAGTTCACCAGATTGTCTCGCGTTATGCCTTGTTTCAAAGTATAATTTTTTTAATTCATATAGGCATGTTATGTTTCTTAGATTGGTTTACTAACCATAAGTATAGCTTACAATGTAGCATGAAGTTTTCTTGAGTCATGTACGACAAAGAGTTTTTTATTTTTTGTAGACTGGCATTGTTTTGTTCATTGATTTGAGAGTTTATATTTTTATAATTAATGTACTTATCTAAACAGTACCCTATAGCACAGCCTGAAATATAAAAGTCCTTAGAACAATAGACTCGATATACTATAATTCACCAGCACTTCATAAAAAAGTTGAAGTTGAGGCGTCAGAATAAATACTTAGCCTCATACAAATTAAACTGGCATTTATGATGTCGGGTGAATTGGACTATAGTTCATGGCCAAAAAATCATTAAATTTACTTACCAGTATGATTTTTCCAATGCAACCTATCTATGAGGAATTTGGTGTTCTTGAATAACTGAGGCTCTCTATTCAGGCAGTATGCGTGTAAGGCGCATGCGTGATCATAAATTACTGCACTGGGCACTAAAAAAAATTCATAGTACATTATGCGAAATTGTTCTCTGTTAAGGGAAACCACTTGATAAACAATTCCGATTGTGGTCTGGTACTGTACATTTGGGTCAAGTATTACTTATTACATTTTGTTTCTAATTACAATATTTTTGAAATTAATTATAGTTAAATTTCCCCCTTTTTATGAAAGTTTCGCGTATTCAATTATATATTACTTACTTTTTCGGAATCGAGTGGTTAGTATAGTGAATGGAACATCCACTGACTCACAACTAGGCATGACTTGAAAACCATAGCATATACCTTATAAAAATACATTCGGATAAAGTTCATAGTTCGAAATCTTTATATGCAACAGTCATTACCATGTTTGCAATACAGCGTAAAAACACCTGGAAGAAGTATAGGATGTCCACTGAAAGTTTTATTGCACGAACTGCTGTTTTTCCTTGTATTTTTGTCAGCATCGTAATTTTGCCTTCCACATAACATTTTTAACGCAGGAAAATGCGTCACCTTTTCTAAATTTACATCGAAATTGGAGAGTGTTTGCTGTAGGCGCTGAGAAACGTACACTGACTCAAATGGCTTTAGGCTATAATCAATAAGGATTCTAAGAACTGGTCGCATGAGGAGTGGAAAATTCTCTTCAGAACATTCCTTCAAAAATTCGGCTAGTACTGGAGCGTCCTCTGTTAAAATTGTCATGTGACTGATGTTTTTTTTAATTTCAAGGCCATTAATTGCAGATTTTAGTGTTGCAATGCAATCATCAGAAGGAAAAATACTGGCGGAAATTGGAGAGTCTTTTGCCATTACTCCGATAAGATTCTTATAGAGGGGTTTACAATAAACGTCAGCACCTTCGAAAACGTTCACTGCCGTAATAAATTGTAGCAGCTCAGGTTTACTGTAGATGCCACACTTCAACTCAAGATACTGAGCTACTGGCATTGGTGCCGTTTTTGTCGAATTTCCGAACAAATCCATCCATTTTCTTAATTTTCCATTTGAAAGGAAGACTCTCTCTTGGAACCTAGTATAAATAGGAAAAAACCATTTACATTTTTTGAAAAATCAAGAACAATTAACATTTGTATATTAATTATGATGTCCTAATCAAAAAATAAATGGGACTTTATTCAAGGGAGAGTGAAATGGCCAGACAACCATTGTTTTATCACTTTATATGTTAAAAAGCAATTATCAAAACTTTCCAAACGTTTCCCATTTATTTTACATCCAAATTTTCCGAAGTTGACATGGTAAACCACTTTTGATGAATGAGGTGTGTATATTTTCTACTGGCATCTACAGCCAATTACAGCATGTGACTCTTGAAAGCGCGTGCTGAGACACATGCTGTTGAGATTAGTAAATGGTTTTAGGTGCATAAAGATGTACATACATAGACTTTCAAAACTTTGAAATTTTGAATAAAACAAATGGAAAACGTTTGAATTTGTTAATTACTTTTGAATTATTTTATCAATCTAAATCGATGAAACAAAGATTTTCTTGCAATTTCATTCTCATAAGAACAAAATTCAATGTTAATAACTTCATGCATATTTCTTTTAGATACTTATCTTCCACGAACTGGCTTTGGTTTCGTTTTCACTTCTTCCTGTAGAAAAACCTCCCAATCCAAGAATTTGCGTCGAAATGACACTGTGGTTCCATCGCAAAGTATAATTTCTGGATTTGAAAGACAGAAGTCGCATGAAAACCCAGCATCAAAATCTATATCCAACAAAGATAGAAAATGATCCCATCCAGATCTATATTTTTGGTAGGATAATTCTTTTTTCGCATCAGTATATCCACTATCTTCTAATAAGGCTGTGTAGATCATATACGAACTGTAAAATGAGTTTCTGGTGGAAAAAAACTACTTGTCAAATTTCTGACACAATTTTAAACTATTTACAACAATTGAAAGTACCGTCCAAAATGAAATTCTCTGAGAAAACGTCGATAGACAAAATGACTGACACAATATGCACCCATATTTAAGATGGAATCTTCTCTTCCATCATATTTTATGAGTGCTCCACACCCGCACGTTACCAAAGGAACTAACAAAATTTAAATTCTGTTATTATAAATAGCGTTAGGAAGAATGATTATCTTTTTTACTTTACCTGAAATTGTCGCGATTTTAGTCCGCAAAAAAAAGGCAAATCTTTCCTAATGCATGTTGTGGCTGAAAAATAATAAAGGTAATAAAAGGCACGATTTTTGTATGGCTTAGGAAGGTTAGTAAATTTTACACTACCCGCCCTTGACAAGTAGCAGAAGCAAACAGATAAATATAAGAACGGTTTAAGGTGTGGCCTTCCGTAGCTTTTGCTGTAGACACCGTCTAACTTGTGTATGAAATTATCCTACCCCTTACCATCTTTACTAGGCACCCTATTGGGAATGAGATTGGCCAATTTGTGGACGTCATGTATTTCGGGAATGCAGCACGGCAATTGTTAATTTTTTGCAATGAACTCGGAAATATTCTTTTTTGTGCCTATTAACGCCTGTTCCCTGTAGTATGTAAGTAATCATCCGCTAATTGGTGGTAAGGATTAAAGGGGGTAACAGGAAATAGATTGTGCTTGTTAGGCTCCATCTAACAATCCTCTTATATTTATCTATGCACTTCTGACGGTAGGTAGTTTGTTGTAAGGGCAATGCATAAACAAAGCCTTGAATCTTATAATCCCCTTAAAGCAGATAAATAGAAAGGTACATATACATATGTAATTTTGGGCGTCTGACAGAGGTTTTAGCATAACCAGACTATAGTTTGTACACACTGCAAAATTTTCTTTTTTCTCGTAAGCCAGATCTCACAATAATTTGAAAAAAAAAAATGATATAAATGAACATTTGTTTTCTCCATTCACTCGGCACAGCTTCCTCGGTGAATAACGCCACACTTTAAGTTGTTTGCTTCTGCTGTGCCAAGTAAATAGTGAAAAAAGTTGTTCTAAATTATTTTTCTCATTTTTCCAAGTTGTTTTTAATGGTTAAAAGGCTAAAGTTTTGCCGTGTGTTTTTGATAGTCTAGCAACGCTGGAAAATCTATCTAGCTCAGCACTGCGAGAAAGGAAAGTAAAAAATGTGCTTGTCTCGACGGGCTTTCAGGCATCTGCGCCTTCCGCCCTGAAATTTGTGGGAGCGCAATATATTTCATAGAACTTCCCAAACTAAATGTCTAAGAAATTGTCCCTACCAATAAAACAATACTACGTTGAAACTTACTAGCGTTTATGCAGCAATGTGCTGGAGCAGTTGGAAGGAAGTTGTCTTCAATTAACTTGAACCCTTCCTTGCAAAGGGATTTGTGTTGATCCGAAATCTCATATGGAATTTTCAAGGTGCTGACTGGTTTACGAGAATATGCCATTGCTGGTTGTAGTACAGAATACGCCTATTGATCCACCATAGTCGTGCAAATTTCATTAGGTTCTGCGATGCACCGCAACGTAGTTGTATGTTTGCACGTTGTTGGCCCAAAACGACAGTTCAAGCACGTTAACTTTCCATTCTTCAGAACAACAGTACCAAAACTGTCCTTGTCGGCTACAATGCAAATCCCGTGACAAAATGGTACCTCAAGAACATGGTTTGAATCCAATTCAAGTTCTATTGAAAAAAAATAAAACAAAAATGGTAGCTGGTTACAATGGATAAAGGAGAATAATGAATTTATCATTGAAATCTCATACTACGTCAATTTGTGTAAGTGCGACTGTAAACAGTAGAGCACGTTGGGCTCCTTTCATTACCCTTTAAAGCACAAATTTGAAAAACCGTCAATAAATTGAAGTCTTAAAAAATCCTGCTTCGGTATAGGCCCAAATTGTAATTTTTTTATAGCTACTCTAGTAATGAAACTACTCCCCCTTTGTAGTTAAAAGTGCCGTCTGTATTAGAGAAGTTCAGAAAATCGAAGGGTTAAAACAAATATGTTTTGGTAAAAGGGAAAATTTTATCAGAACTGAACCATCGCTAGATGGGAGTAATTTATTTGCTCAATTTTTTAGGCGAGCGTCGTCTGCCCATAGCTCATACTCCGGTTGATTGATTCTTAATTAATTAAACAAATTTTAAGTATAGAAAGTGTCTTATAAAAATTCAGTCTAAAAAGTATTTTTTGTTTTCGAAGTTATTCTAGGGTTGTTTCGCAAAACTATGTTGGTAAAATGAACTTGTGTTTCCTAGCCAATGCTGCTACACTGCAATACACTATTAAAATTCTCCTCAATTGCTTAAAATGGAATAATAATCTAAGCTTGGTCTAGGAAGGGATGTCCACACTAAGTCAACTCGCGACTTATTTACAGGTGGGCCCCTTTACATTGCATAGAGGGGTGGTGGCTAGCCCCTATGCCACAGCTAACCTACAGCGCCCTATACTAACTATTACCGCTAACCTCTGCAAGTTTTGATGGAAAGGAGAAACCGGGTTAGACCGCGGAGGAAAACTCCTTTTAATAACAAGGGGGGGGGGGAGAACTTGCAAACTCTACGCAGAAGGATTTCTTCCCAGATTTTCACCCGGTGCCACAGTCCGGGATCGAACCCGGGATCCTCTTGCTGAAAGCGCTAACCGCTACGCCACCCCACCTAACGAAATATAATCTCTTTTAAGCAGAAAACCGGATTATTTAGAATTTTTTTTTGGTAATTGGGTAATAAGTTGGACAAACATTCATTTGAAGTTTGTAGCGGGTCTTGGGAGTTTCTGTGCGGGACTTGATCAAATTAGGCGGGCGACGTGACAATCGTGGCGCGAAACATGGAGCGTGCCACGAGAATTTTGTTTGTAAAAAGGCAGGGCGTTACGTGATTGGTCGGATGTGCTTGTTTAAAATTATCTTTAAAATCTGTACCTATTTGAATTTTACAATCATTAGGTGTTATTTCCTGAATGTTTCACTATGCAGACTGGTCTTATAATTTGCAGAAGAATCAATAAAACATCACTTGATTTTCTACTTCACCCTCCCTTTAATTGCCCACCAAAATATTACAGCCACACATAAAAATTACCTTCTTCGACCAATTTCTCAATCGAAACTCCCCGGTCATCCAAAAATTTGGAAATTAGTGGGTGAGCAGCTTCCACATGAAGGCAGTACTGAACTTGAAACGAAAATTCTGAAAAAAAAATCTAAGCACGTACCCTTGTAATTTATACGAGGAATTCATAAAAGTTTTACGATTATAAATTCATGATGCAAATATTACAGATTTTGCTAAAATACCTTCATACGTATTGATTGTTTTTTGAGACGTTAGTTCATCTGCTTTACACGAACATGTGTATAATATCTTTGACCAGTCAGTGAAAATTTTGGGAATCATCCTGATGAAGAATGTTTGATTTACCTAAAAGTATACAAAATCTTTGAATTCAAAAAAACCCAATCAATTATTACATTCTTCTGAGAGTTTCAAATTAGAAATGAGTAAATATTATTCTTTCCTTATGAAGTGAACAGTGAAATAAAAAATTGATGTGTGCATTAACACCACCAACAGTGGCACAGCATCTACAGATACAAATTTTTTAAAATAAAAGCCTTCAATACAAAACAATATGAGCCTTCGGGCGGGATATAATCCGAGTCGGAGTACCTAAAACTACTTTCCCAAAAAAAAGAACGACGTCTCGCCTCAATCTCCTTATTGGCTACTTCAAACTCTTGGAGAACGAGAGCTTAAATGATGCTCCAAATAAACTCTATTGTATAATCACTTGCAAAGAGGTACATTTTCATTTTAATAATCAAACAAAAGATACCCCTCGTTTTGCATTTCACGAGTTGTATGGCTATCCATTCTAATTAATTCCCCATAGTAAAGAATTTCTTTTTAAAATTTCTGTAAATTAAATTAACTTCTATTGTCAATTCATTACCAAAAATAGTATATATATATATATATATATATATATATATATATATATAATATATATATATATATATATATATATATATATATATATATATATATATATATATATATATATATATATATATATATATATATATATATATATATATATATATATATATGTAATTTTTTGGAGCTGTTTGTAAGGCTGTTTTAGCCCTAGCTCGTCACTCAAAACAAAAAAAAAACCTTTATTTTATTTCTCCCTTCAAACCAATTTCTAATAGTAACCACTAACAACGAGATATATCTCGAGATATATATCTCGTTGGTAGTGTAATAACTAACATTACCTCCCATTGAAGAGAGGAGAGTCAAGTGATTTTGAATTGCTTTTTCTAGTAATTATAAGACCTTTCCGCACAGTGAAACATTTAGGAAACATGTACTATCAATTTTAAAAATCAAAATAGGCAATTAGATCAGCGCCACCTACCCGTAACGGCGACTTTGAGAACTACTGTAATCGACGAGCCAGCCAGGTGTCGCTAAAAATCGCTTCGACTCATTATTTTCTGAGGTCAACCGTTAGCTCGCTTCAACACTTATGAATTTCAACGTAATTATTAGATTTAGTTTATGAAATGGGACTAGATATTGTTGCAAACAGGTTTCTTGACAATGATCAACACTTTCCCCAAGCTTTGGCTCCGATTTTCAGAATCTGAATTTTGAGCACACCAAGGCTTAGCGAGCAACGGTACTTCAGATGCTCTAAAGACATCTTAAAAGTTGTTTTCAGCTTTACAAAAGTGTTGGATATCCTTTAGAAACACGGTTGTAGTACGAACTAGTTCGATTACATAAATTGAATCTAGTAATTACGGTGGAATTAACTTTAAAGAGTGTTTATTCTTTGACCACAGAAAATACTGTCTATTTAGCGACACCTGGTTGGCTCGTCGATTACAGTAGTTTTCAAAGTCACCGTTATGGGCAGGTGATCGGGATGAAGCTTAATTCAGACTTCATTGATAAATCAAGGACCCTGCCCTCCAGATAACAATGTAATAATCTTGGCGGGCGAGAAAGCGTGACATGTAAATTTTTTGCTGGAAAACTGGACATTACTCGATTGGTCGGAGGTCGAGTATTGAATAAAATCGACAAAATACGGATATTTTTATTTTAAAATATTTCTTATCTATATCCTTGACGCTGCATTGTGCAGTGAGGTCTTATATTTAGTAGAAGAATCAACTAAAAGCTAGACTTCAATAAATTTATTTTTCATAGATTTGACTACTAAAATAATAAGTGTGTGCATAAAAATGAATTATTTTTTAAAATATGCAAAAACTTGTCTATTTTCCGCAATTACAAACTAGAGCGACTTGAAAATCGAAAGACTTGAAGCAAATAAAAGCGTGCTTCCTCGCGAGTGAAGAAATCACTTGCGTGTGAGCGATCCAAAATAATTTATTTTACGTTAAACTTGTATAACGTTTTTCACTGTAGAAAAGGCGACGTTGTGTGGCTTCACTTTTGAGTGACGTCATGGTCAAAAAGAGGTCAGTTATTCCATTTTTTAAGTTGCAAAATCATTTTCGATTTTTACTACGCACATACAAATTATTTTTAATACTAGAATCAAATAAAAAATGTACTATCCCTTTCCATCTCCCTTAAAAATGTTTCCAATTATTAATTCACCTCAAAACATTTTCCAGGTTTCATACAACTTTTGGGAAAGTAATTTCCATAGATTTTCCCTGTTTTTTGACTTATTTTCCTTAACGATTTCAGGGGCAATAACATCAAATCCAATGTTCTACTATTAAATTCAGGTGACTTTCATATATTTAAGGCGCCAAGTCTTTCATGTGACGTATTAATAGGAAAATAAGATAGATCATAGGACCAGATTTGTCAAACTACAGGATTATATAGAACGCCTAGAAGCAACCCCTTAAGAGCAAACTTTCTCAAGCCTTACAAAATTCCCCTGAATTAAACATTAAATTTCAGTCAACAATTGCTTCGAGATTTGTATGGTCCTGTAGCGCTTGTAGTAAGATACAACTGATTCCGTATATATCTGACACTTTTAAAATTGTTTATATAGCCTTCCCTAATGGCGTTAGCTTGTTATCGAATTTATTCCCCGACACTGTTGCATACTGCGGAATAATAACACCCTAAAGGAACACTTTTTAGAACTCTACAAGAGAAATTTACCTGAATTGTACTAAAAGATCCTAAAATAGAATACTAAACAATGAACATAGCCCCCCCCTCTCCCCGAACAAGCCTCTTCAAAGAAAAAATATATCACAAAAGAATTATTACTAGTTGAAAAGGGCCGTAAGACGCCATGAACGCGTTGAAATCATTCTAATTTAAGAGTGGAACCTTGCGTTGACAAAGCATCCATTTCCTGCGTGTTATAGCTTCTTCGAGATTTGTATTGTCCTGTAGCGTTTGTATAGTCTGTCAAACGAAAGAAGAGCCCTGAGAAATTTGTCCAAATTGGTGTCGCCACCATCGACCCCATAGTACTTTATCAACTTGTTTTGTTTTGTCAATAGTCGTCTGTAATATAGTCTGCTATAAACAGATAGGCTTAATCGCAATATAACCAATAAATTTTGCTATATATATTTCATATGTTTATGTTTCATGATTTTTTACGATCATCGAGTATTAAAGAATAAAAAACAAAATTAACGACAAGACACTAGTTTTATTTTTGTTGAACTAGCATTGCAACATATTTTAATGACATAAGTTAAAATACTTGTCCATAAGTAGTTCAGCATCAAAGCGTCTTCTGTCCACGTTTTCATCAGAGTCTTCGCTGTCTTCTTGCATATTAATTTTAAGAGGTTCAATTGTGGTTTCGACGATGGAAACTTTTTCCCAATACTCATGCATTATATTCTCGACGTGAACTTTATGAAATAACAAAGCGTCACAAGTCCAGAACCCTGAAGTACGAAATTGACGAGGTTGCTAAAAGTAGAGGTCACACGGTAGTGAGGATTCCACCGTACCATTGCCTGTTTAACCCGATTGAACTAATATGGGCACAAGTGAAGAACGACGTTGCGAAGCAGAATTCGGGTTTCAAGCTCTCGACGGTCAAAGATTCAACATTGAGGACCATTGAACGTGTGACACCAGAGAATTGGCGTAAGGCAATAGAGCACGTCGAGAATATAATGCATGAGTATTGGGAAAAAGATCCCATCATCCCCACAATTGAACCTCTTAAAATTAATATGCAAGAAGACAGCGAAGACACTGATGAAAACGTGGACTGAAGACGCTTTGATGCTGAACTACTTTTGGACAAGTACTTTAACTTATGTCATTAAAATATATTGCAATGCTAGTTCAACAAAGATAAAACTGGTGTCTTGTCGTTAATTTTGTTTTTCATTCTTTAATACTCGATGATCGTAAAACATCATGAAACATAAACATATTAAATATATATAGCAAAATTTATTGGTTCTATTGCGATTAAGCCTATCTGTTTATAGCAGACTATATTACAGACGACTATTGACAAAACAAAACAAGTTGATAAAGTACTATGGGGTCGATGGTGGCGACACCAATTTGGACAAATTTCTCAGGGCTCTTCTTTCGTTTGACAGACTATAGTAAGATACAAATAGGAGTTGTACCCTCAACTGATTCCATATATATCTTATATATTTTTTAAATGTTTATATAGCCTTGCCCGATAGCGTTAGCTTGTTATCGAATTTATTCCCTGACATTTTTGCCTACAGCGAAGTAATTATGTCCGAAAGGAACGTTTTTTTAGAATTCTACAATAGATAGATGAATTTTATGGTATATACATGCTAGGTAAACAAGGGATCGGAAGCTAAGATGTTTATACTTGCATTGTACTAAAAGAGCCTTAAAAAGAATACCAAAGGCTAAACATAGTCGACCGCTCCCAAACCCCTGCGAGAAAAAATATATCACAATAGAACTAACACTAGTTAAAAAGGGCCGTAAGACGCCATGAAATCATTTTCAAAGCTAAGGACATAATCCCGCCTTTCACTATAGTAACCTCTATAAGCTTTTAACATGGATTGTCACTATTCGAGATGGTAAATACGGTTAAACCAAAGACCCTTGTACGGTAGATCAAAGAAATGCTGAAGGGAGTTTTTCCAAATTTTTTTAGTCCAATAGCAAGGCTTCGGACCAATTTGCCCGCGAAAATGTTTTACCCTTGTACGTGCCAAATACCTCGGAATGACGTGTTTGATGTCGAACACGCCTCGACCCTAGTAAAAAGTATAAAACGACGAGGTTGACCCCCCAAAGGCACCACTTTCTCTCGGGCTTAACAAGATGATGAACCACCAAAAAGAAGCGATGGACCTTTCCTCAACATGGTAAGAAAAAAGTTTTTTTAAAACTTAGTTTTTTTAGTGAAGACCTAAAAAATCTTTCTCTATAGTTATAGACACGCCGTATTCTCCAAGCGAGTCTTCCGACTCGTCGAGTTCTTCTCGTTCGGGGGCCCCCGAATCAGGGGATCGAACCCCATCACAAACGTTGCGGCCCAGACTATGCGTAGTTGGGCCGCAGCAACGCCTGCCGCCTAGCCTGTCACCACAGCCCAGCTCAGCTCCATCGAGCCTATCGCCCAGCCTGCCATCACCGAGCCCACCGGCCAGCCCTATGCCGAGCCCTCAGCCTAGCCCTCCTATGGTTGGACCCCTGCCCCCCTATCGTCCTCTCCCTGCTATTTATTACCCTTGGCACATAATGCCCCGGCCAGGAGTGGATGATCTGAACATCAACGGGGACTTGTAAGTGATTCATTTAATTTTTTTCATTATAACATAAAACTATCTGGGTGCACGGCAGTGCACCCGCCAAGTTGTCGTGCACTACCAGAAATCCTTTACCCGAAACATTTCAGTCTCATTTTGACCCCCTCGTAGCTCGGTACTGGGGAATAGTACACCACTCATATTTGCACCTCAAGGGCACAGTGTTAATCCTAGGAAGTCCTTCAACTTCCAGCTTTCTAACTCATTTGGTGTCTGTGATAATCCTAAGTGAAAATGACACATTATGAGACTGACTGACTGACTGACTGACTGACTGACACATCATCAAAACCTCTAGGGCATTTCCGGTGGAGGTAGAATGATTAAATTTGGCATACTTGTACCACTAAGCATACAAGCAAAGGGAAAAGTCCCAAAAGCGGGAGTTTTCCCCCCCTTTTTTTTTTTTTTTTTTCTTGGTCTAGGAAGGGATGTCCACACTAAGTCAACTCGCGACTTATTTACAGGTGGGTCCCTTTACAATGCATAGAGGGGTGGTGGCTAGCCCCTATGCCACAGCTAACCTACAGCGCCCTATACTAACTATTACCGTTAACCTCAGCAAGTTTTGATGGAAATGAGAAACCGGGTTAGACCGCGGAGGAAAACTCCTTTTAACAAGTGGGGAGAGAACTTGCAAACCCTGAAATGGGGGTTTAGAATAAGAGTCATCATCTAAACCTCTAGGGCACTTCCGGTGTTGCGGGAATGATAAAATTTGGCATGCAAATAGGACTTAGCATACAAAGAAAGGAAAAAGTCCCAAAAGCGGGAATTTTTCCCTGTTAGTCCCTGAAATGGGGGTTTAATAATTTAGATCCCCTCGTAATAGGACATTATAATTTAATTTTTTCGTCTTTTAATATTAATATTTTTTACTAATATGATTGTTTCGTATTGTAAAATTTATGTTTTTTACTTTATGTTTTAGTAAATAATTTTTTTACTCATTTCCTTTTCATTTCGTCTGAAATAGTTCTAAGCGTGTTATGATTCATTTAGTTTTTCTTAAATCTATTCTGTTGATTAAAAGTGTTACTCGCCACAATATAGTGTTCTTCGAATAGAAATACGGTTAACAAAAGTATCACATCCTGAGAGAAAAAAAAGAAAGTTGAATGCAAAAAAGTTTAAAAAGGCAAAGCCAAGTAAAACTCTTGGAAAGAGCAAATAAAAATCTTAAAGTACAAATGTTTATTTCACTTCATAATCCTACTTCTATAAATCTACAAGAACAAGGACGTACAAAAAGGACTGAAATCTCAACAAAAACATCTCTGTAAAAATATGCCAAGTTGTGTGGCCGTAAAAAGAAGTGAGATCTAAAATACGGCCAAGTTATTATCTCCAGGTGAACCAACATTTTATTCGACTTAAAACTTCTCAAGAATGTTTTTCTGACTTGGCCATTAGCATTTCAAACTTGCATCCTTCTTTGCGCCCGTGAAGGTTAAGAACGGAAGTTACAAGTTTAACCACAAAGGCTCATCAAGAATATTTAACCAATTTGATTTAATATTTTCCGTATCTGGAATTAAACGAATCCTTCAAATGCTAATGGCCAAGTCAGAAAAACATTCTTGAGAAGTTTTAAGTCGAATAAAATGTTGGTTCACCTGGAGATAATAACTTGGCCGTATTTTAGATCTCACTTCTTTTTACGGCCACACAACTTGGCATATTTTTACAGAGATGTTTTTGTTGAGTAATATATATTCATTGACAGTGTGATTTACCAAATCGCCGTGTACCTGGCGATACTCGCCGAGGTCGTGGGGGACGACGCGTTTATGCACGACCTGCTGAACCAAGTTCGGCAGGTCGTGTATAACAATTGCATTTTCATACCCTAAGAGTAAGTTTTCATGCATTATTTAATGTTTTGTTTATCTAAATTTAAATTTTTATTACAGCCTCCTGGCCTTAAACTGTCGCGGGTTCCGGTGAGTTAATTTTTTTATCAGTCGTTCAATACTTTATTAATCCTCTTTTTTCTCTTGCCCACAGGGTCATCCAGGAACTCTCGCAGTTGTATACGTATCGCCGGGTATGATTTTTGGAAGTCCTTGGTCGCCACGCACGGGTGTACGAGGGCAGGGACGACCTAATGTTCGAATGTTTTCGTGTACTCGTGCAAACCCTCTCGTTGCCGTGAGCGAGAGGGTGGGGTGTGGGGGGAGGTGGGAGGGGGCCAAAAAAATAAAAATGTAAATAAAAAAATCTAAATATTAAATGTATGAAATAAATTGTTTTTACCCTTTTTATTTAAAATAAGCTTATATTTTTTAGTGTCAAAGTATTTTAGGCTTAAATAGCAAAAGAAACAAAAGATATGCTTAATATTATTTATATTAAAAGGGACCAGTTTTTCAAGTTCTAAATTCAATTTATTTTAAACACCAAAAAAACAAATTAACAATTAGATATAAATTAAAAATGAGTTAAGCCTGGTTTTCACGGCCGAATATTTCACGGAACAATAAAAAAAATTCTGCAAAATTTTGCGGAAAATTCCTTAAAAAACGGCGGCAAAACGTTTTCACTAAAACTTGTAATATCATGAAAGAGTGCGAGCTCGCGGAAACCAAGGCTTAACAGTTATATTGAAAATGCACCAATAGGAACTTATCGATTTTCTTAAAATTTATCGTCTTTGTAAAAACGTTAATTTTTATCATATAAATAACAACATAAGTGAACCATATTACAGCTCCCTATAAGCACTGGACGTAGGTTATGCTTTTTTATACAGCGTTTTCTTCCAAGACATCCAAGCCCGCCATCTATAGCTCAGTTTTACAAGTATAGTTTTCCCATAAACCCAGATCTTGAGTTAGGTTAACCTACGGAAGTTCCGGTTGATGATAATGGCTGTCAGTGTCGTGATTAGTGTGAAGCTTATTATCGCGTTATAATTTTGATTTAGAATGCCTTATGTTAGGATCAATGTAACTATTTGCAATGGTTGCATGCCCACATTAAAGAGACATCTGAACACGATCTATGTGATATTAAAAGCACTTAACCGTAAGAAACTAAAAAAACGTTTTGTAAAACTGAAAAATATTGACCAGCATCTTTCGCAAACGGAAAACGTTAAAGCATTGAAAAAATTTGTCACACTTAAAAAAGGAAAACAAATTTCTATGTCGACGCACATAACCTTTAATTATTAATAAATCGGTCCAACTATCCCCGCTAACCTTTAAATCGATCGGTGGAAGCTTAGCTCAGTGCTGTCCTGTACTAGTGATACATTAGAAATATTCTAGCATGATGAAGGCTATTTTGATCATTTTAATTCATATTAATTTCCTTTTCAACACAAGCGTTTAAAAAATACCTATAGACCGCCAATTATTTTTTTAAATCGGAAAAATAAAGTGGACTTCCACTATTATATTCACAACCCAACACTTTGTATGGAACAACTTTTTTCCCTCCGCGCTCTTCCCTCTCAAACCTTTCCTCATTGGCTACCAGCCTACCACTTACTTCCGTTTGCTTCGCCCGCTTATTAAAAATTAATTTCGCGCCAAAATCATTCCTCTGATTTAGTTCACAAATTCGCCGCTGCGTTTCGCATATACCCTTTTCTCTTCAGTGCTAGGAGACAATGCTGATGCACGGCGATGTTATATCGTCCAGTACTTCTAGGGAGCTGTAATATGATCCACTTCTGATAACAATTAAGCCAAACGTATTCAACAAACCGTTAACTATACATTTTTATAAATTTAACTCGACAACACAAACGCCTTCAATAATATAAAAATGGCGTCGAAAAAAACCTCGCGAGCTAACCAAACCCAAGCGTATGACGTCACGCATTCGTCGATTCCTATTGGCCACCGCTTTCCTTTCCGTAAAAATTTGCCGAAAAATGGAAAACCAATTCCGTGCTTGCCGCACAGAAAGCGCGAAATTTTGCGGCAAGTTACCTCTGAAAAAACGGCGAGGAACGCGGTTTTTCCTGCGTTTTGGGCCAGTGAAAACCAGGCTTTAATAAATGCATACGGGTTTTACCGCTCCCTTAGAATATAAAACCGACTTACCCAAGCGCTCGAAGTAGGAATAAAGCTAAATCCTAGCCATGGCAGTGGTGTACGCTGCGATCGCAACACTGACATTTTTATTAATTGGGTCAATCTCGTTGATATAACACCACTTAGCAACGCAAATGTCGTCGCTAACTGGTATCAACTTCTTGACCTCAATTGCTGGGTCATAGAACAAGTTAAAGAACTTCTGTGGATCATCGAAGACTTCAACCTTGTCAAGCCGCGTATTCTCACCAAATTTGCCCCAAAACGAATTCAAACACAGTTTGGCGATTGTACGCTTGCCAGCCTTCTTCTCGATACAGCTAGGATCAAGTTTTACCCTTCCTTTTCGTAGTACTCGGCTACGTATTGATCTTTCTGCACTTGGGTTACTACGTCAGAAGGCCAACCGCTACTTTCCTGTTTTAGCTTCAGAAAGCAGTTGACGTAATTGTTAAAAAGCCCGCCTGATTTAGTTACGGGGTCGTACTGAGAAATTTTGCACGACCATGCTTCGTGGATTTTAACAACCACGTAACCCTTTCAAACCGCTAAATGGACTTCGTCCACAAACGTCCCCCTAATAACTCTTTTCTCGCCGGAATGTGTGCAATCCCCCTGATATTTGTTTCCAGCGCACAGCTGACACAGGGCAAAGCACAATTTCCCCCCGATCTTTTGGGGTAAAACGGGATGGAAGAGGTTACGATGGGGGAGGATATCCAGTTTAATAAAACCTTCAATCTCGATAATGGGTGGGACGTTTTCTGTCAAGATTGTAGGGTGGCCGTAAGGTAGTTTACCGTATTTGTTACACCATGGATATAGACTAGTGACGTAGACAAATCAAATCTCCTCTCCCGGCTTAACCTTGTGATGAAGACACAGAGCTGAAGTGCGTCCCCAGAAAAATGCGTTACGGGGATAGAGTGGTTCCCACGCATCGATTTGGATATGATTGGAAGATAGAAAGGTGTTAATTTCGGGCTTTTGCTCCCTCAATTTGTGGAATACGCATTCCCACATTTCGATTACCTTATACCCCAGCTCCCTAAGCCTCTTATTACAGTTCAAAGTATCATTATAGCGGGAGTGCAAAGTTTGGGTGACGTCACCAGGTCTCTGTTTACCGGGAAACAGGTTCTACACCCGTGCCAAAAACAACCTTGGAATTGGTAGACGACCTTTTGATCTGCGCCAAGACTAGAAGCCTGTCGACTTTAATGTTCAAAATTTTAGGTTCTGAACCGTTAAAAGCCGACTTAAAAAAGACCCAGCGCTTATGGGCTTCCCACCTCAACCACTCGATGGCTACTTTAGATTGAGGGTCTTTCATTCTATAGCCGTGAAGTGGAACAATTCCAATTGAATTTGGCGCTAGGTGGTCCTTCCTGAAAATGGCGTTGCAGAGCCCGGCAATTGTCACGGCAGTGGTAAAAGGGTTAACGTCCGCAATCTTCTCAAAAATTTCCCTGTTCTTTAAGCACCGCTCTCTTAAAATCCTGACGTCCAAACGGCAATAATGGATCAACTCTTCAACAAAGTTGAAACCTTTTTGTGGCTACAACTTGTTCGTTGTACCAAGAAATTAAAACCGAACGTTTTTTTTCGGTTAGCTTGTCTGGCACGTAAGATTCTAAAAGAGGCATGCTTTCCCTCAAGACATAATTTGTACTCGTTGGATCTTTTGGATCAAACACGTGTTCGGGAACAAAGTTGAAGAGCAAGTGCGGGAAATGTCCCTTATTTAAACTAGGGTCTAAGCCAAAAGTGGATACAAAGCTAGATAAGGGGGAAAGAATGAAATTTAAACTATCTATAAATGTCAAATTCTCATATCGAATTTGCATAATCTTCGTTCCCGTCATTATCACTTGAGGGCGCCACGCTTTGATGGCTAACATGGCTTTGTACAGAAATTGTAGATCATAACCCTTGGCATTATGGGCAATGACAGTTATTTTGGGAGAATTGTGGAATTCTTGAAGATAATTCAAAAAATCCAGAACAGGATCATTCCCGAGAAACACCCGTTCCCGTGGGCCGCAGGTGGCGCAATTAAATTGATCGGATTTCTCGAGAATGCATTGATCACAGATTTTTTGAGAAATACATAAGACAGGAGTGTGTAGGAAAGCATTAGGGTTTGAAGGGTCTGGGGTATTTTGAACACATTCGAGATCATAAAAGATAGTAACCGAAAGATGGGTCTTAGCTTTTCTAGACGTAGGGTGGGCTTTAGAGGCGGTAACCTGCATGAAACAATAGTGGGGGTGTGGGTTGAATTTAGTACAAACGACGCAATAAACTTCCCCGCAATTGTGAGGTGACTTGCGTTTCCCCATATCTATTGTTTTTGCGCAACGGGGGCAATTAAAAACCCTTTGACAGACTGATAGGGGTTTACTTCCACTTGCCTTATGGGCGTCAAAGCATTCTTGCCCCCTAAAATCGCGATGGCAGGTCCCGCATCTAATTTCTCCCCCCTCGCAATCTTCGGCCCTTTGACAGGAATAACAATACTTATTGCAAGCGTGGTTAAAATCAAAGTTGATATACCCCACAAGGCACCTTTCGCAGAAAAAATTAAAACGGAGGAGAGGGCTAGGTTTAGTGATGACGTCAAAATGATTTTGATAGTTGAAAAGGTATAGCCGAGGCTTTGGATTACCATCGGCACCGGGGATAAAATCTGGTTCCCCGAAAATACGGTAGGAGACGTTTGCTCTAACTGTAAATACTATAATTTGGTATTAAACCAAGTACGATTGAAATCGAGGTAGAGCACCCGCCCCCGAGCATTCGTCCAAAGGTATTTCCGCCGCCACGGCTAATTCATCCGCCATCTTCCTAAGCCTCTCTCCTGCTTTTTTTCCTAATATCAGTACGACATAGAGTTTTGAAATCTGCCTCGAGGCTTTTGTCAAGGGGATGCATTGTATGATCCCTATGTATTCTAGCAAAAATTAGACCATAAGGGAGGCTGTTGTTGTTTGACGCAAGAACGACTCTGGGTTTAACTGGTGATAAACTCTTTATTAATTTAATTATAACATTAATATTAATATCCGGGAACAATACACTGAACTGACTTTGAGAACTGAACAACTGAACAACTGATAACGTTATCGGAATGTTATCCGGTTATATAGTTAAGGCATCGCGATAAAAAATAAAGATTACAAGAATGACCGCGATGCATAAAAAACACAAGTAATGAAAATATAATCTGGATATAGATAAAAAACAACCGGTATTATCTCTAATTTACAACAGTCCCTCTTAATATCGGTGGTTTCAATCTTCTATCCAGGGGGTGGTCATTCAATTATTTCCAGTCCAAGGGCTTTGACGCAGAAGAGGTGCTTCGGACGGAACAGGCTCTTTGTACAGACGTCAGCTGGCATTCCCTCTGTTGGTAGATTCCGCAAGGCTATTTGTCCCTCTTCTTCCAGGTCGCTGGTCCATTTCTTTGCTCTGGCAACGATTGACTTGTCGAACCGGGTTGACTTGACGATTTCTTCGAGGGATTCTGTTAATCCTTCCGGGACGACCATATATATTTCTTCCTCGAGTTCGCCATTAAGATAAGCCGTGACGACATCCATTTGGTGGACTTCCAAACCGTTTTCCACAGCAAGGGCCATAAGCAGTCTTATTGAGCTGGATCTAATGACGGGTGCGAACGTCTCTTGGTAGTCGATCCCTGGTCTCTGGGCAAAACCTTTCGCTACGAGCCTGGCTTTCCTTTTCTCTACTTCTCCGCTGGGTAAGTACTTCGTTCGGAAGACTAAACGATTTCCAAGGACCTTCTGGTTTTCCGGACAGTCAACGATGTCCCAGGTTTCGCACTTGATAAGCGAAACGAACTCTTCCGTTACTGCTTTCTTCCAATCGTTTGCGTACGGAGAAGCCAGGGCTTGCTTCATGGACAAAGGCTCTGATAAGATGGCTAGGTTTGCTGACTCATCGGACAGGGTTTCTTGCTCGTCAGTAGCCTCTTCAGTAGACTCTTCTGAGGCGCTCGGAATCATGTTGAACCTTTTCTTCGGTCGTCCGGGTGCTCCAGTTCTTATTTTCTTCGGTCTGCCAGGACCTTTCTTCAGAACGAGGGTTTCTGAGGGTTCTTCGAAGACGTCCTCGTTTTCCTGGTCATTAGATTCTTCCGGGGTTTCATCTTTGAACTCCTTTTTGACTTCTTTGAATTCTTCTCTGCCAGACGGTTTTGCAGCGTGTGTAGTGGCCGGGACTTCGATTTCGCCTTTAGCTTTGCTTCCGTATTTCAGGTTGACTTCTGGAGTGACGAAATCATCATATCCGCCTTGTTTATTAAATTCTCCCAGGAACTTGACATTTCGACTTCGGTAAATTTGCTTCTCGGACGGAACCCATAGTCGATAGGCCTTCGAGACTTGAGAATAGCCGATGAAAACGCATTCTTTGCTCCTGGCTGCAAACTTCCCCTTCCTTTTATTTTCGTCCAACAGCAAAGCTTTGTCGCCGAAAATCTTTAAATGTTGCAGGGATGGCTTCTTTCCGGTCCATCTGGTAAATGGTACTTCTCCATTTATGCTCCGGGAAGGACAACGGTTTCGAATGTAGTTAGCCGTGGCCATCGCTTCTGCCCAGAATGATGGTGGAAGTTGCGCTTGTATCATCATACATCGGGCCATATCTAGGAGTGTTCTGTTCTTTCTTTCGGCAATGCCATTCTGTTCCGGGGTGTATGGTACGGTGAGCCTTCTTTTTATCCCAGAGTCTTTCAGGAATCTGTCGAATTCATTGTTGCAGTATTCGGTTCCGTTGTCGGACTGCAAGGTCTTGATTCTTCTCCCGGTTTCCACTTCAGCTCGTTGCTTGAATTCTTTGAAGGCTTTCAACACTTCGCTCTTGTGTTTTAAAAAGCTGACTTCACTCCACCGGGAATAATCATCAGTGAAAACGACGATGTACTTGGCTCCACTCATCGACGTTACTCTCATCGGGCCGCATACGTCAGAGTGTACTATTTCCAGGACATGCGAGGTGCGGCTATCCTCAGGTTTCGGGAACGGCTCCTTCGATTGCTTTCCTTTGATACAGATTTTGCAGATTCCCAGACTCCCATCTTTTTCAATGTTGAGTCCCGTAGCCAAATTCTTCCGGGCCATTTCCTTTAAACTTCTCTCGTTCAAGTGACCGAGTAGGAAATGCCAGTTTTCCAGGTTGCTTCTAGGCTTTATTTCCGATTGCACTGCATGGACCGTTTCTTCAGCCTTTCTCAGGAAATAAAGGTCTCCAGCTCTGTCAGCAACTGCAATCACTTCCCCGGTTGCCGTCTTAATCCAGGCCTGCGACTTCTTGAATATGACCTCATGTCCTTTGTCTGTCATCTTGGCAATGGATAGGAGATTTGTTCTTAAATCCGGGACATGAAGGGCTCGTTCTAGGCGAAGAATTCGATTGTCGCTGCCATTCGTTGCGGGTACTTTTACTTCGCCAACACCTCGTATCTTCGTTGACTCTGCAGTGGCCAGGTTTAAAGATTTCGTGGTCTCTTCGTAAACGTTGAAACGATCTCTGTTGGAACTCATATGTGAGGTGGCTCCGCTGTCCAGGCACCAGGAATCGTGATAAGCCTTCAGGTGCAATGCGAATTCTTCCTCGGCCAAATTTTCTGCCAGTACATGATGGGCGTTTTCTTTCTTTCTGGTTCTTATGCCTGAACCATGGTTTCTGTCGGGGCAATCGGCTACCTTGTGGCCGGGTTTCCTGCATCCATGACACTTGTACTTGAAGGTCGTGCTTCCTCGTCCACGTGAACCTCTTCCTCTACCCCTTTCTGCAGTTTTCCGGGAAAAGTGGTTACTGCCCATCATCGCATTCTGCACGGGTTCGTCTTCCCTTGAGTTCTTGGCGTCCGATTCCTCCAGGATCTTTATTTTTAAGGCTTCCGGATCAGGTAACGTATCCCTGGACTCTATTGCGCACCGGAAGTTCTCGTACGATTCTGGTAGACTGTATAACAACATAATGGCCAGTAGGTCGTCGTTTACAGCTACTCCCATGTCAGCCAACTTGTCTACTGCGTCGAAGAATTCTCGGACGTGATCCCGGACATCTTCTCCCTCCTTCATTTTCTTGAGGGTCAGTTTCTTCAGCAGCGTGGCTTTCCGGGCAGGTCCACTGGACTGGTAGATGGATTCGAGCTTCTTCCATAGTTCCCGTGAGGTGGTGCAATTCTTTACTTGCTTCAACTCCGATGGACTGATCGACAAGATTAGGTCCGCTCTTGCTTTCCGATCATTACTGTCCCAGGTAGCGACCGCCTGGGCGTTGCCTTCCGTTCCCCGTACCAGAGTTGGCCTCGTTGAAGTTCCATCTACGTACTCCCAGAGATCGTTCTTTTGAAGCAGGGCTTCCACTTGCATTTTCCAGGTATCATAATTATCCTTAGTTAACGTCTCGATTCGTCCCAGGTGATTTCCGGCCATTCTATGTCTGACTCCGCACCTTAAAGGATAATCTTCCCGGCGTTGAACTTCTTATGACTTCTAAACCTTTGCGCAGTGGAAGCGTGCTGGGCCCATAACCTGTTGTTGTTTGACGCAAGAACGACTCTGGGTTTAACTGGTTATAAACTCTTTATTAATTTAATTAAAACATTAATATTAATATCCGGGAACAATACACTGAACTGACTTTGAGAACTGAACAACTGAACAACTGATAACGTTATCGGAATGTTATCCGGTTATATAGTTAAGGCATCGCGATAAAAAATAAAGATTACAAGAATGACCGCGATGCATAAAAAACACAAGTAATGAAAATATAATCTGGATATAGATAAAAAACAACCGGTATTATCTCTAATTTACAACAGAGGCATAGCCGATCGTTGTTCTTGATCTGAACAATGCATTTTTTCTCCCTGGCAAAAGTCTCGAAGGTACAGATACCAATGGACTTGCAACGCTTGGCGCCTTTGGGCAACCTCACGCGCTGTATGTTTATTCCTATAGGGCCGAGAAAAAACTTTGAACCCCCTTTCGAGTTATACGCCTTATCCGCGACTACTTCTAATATAAATCCAATATCTATTTGGTCTCTTCTTCTAAAACTAAAGTCCGCGGTATGAATGCCTGGATTACTGATGCTTGTCATTGAAATTGCAATCATGTCATCGGGTAAACAGTCGTCCAAAACGTATTCTAGGAAGTCGCTTACAGATTCGACGATGTTATTGTCAAATTGTACTTCCATTTCCCATCCATCAAGATTAAAATTGGGGAAGGACACTACCCCGCTTGAAAGTACGTTTACACCTGGTGTTGCAACTAGCGGAGATGGAGGTATAGAAGTAAGAGCCCCACCCCCTAACTGTCCTTCCCCTTGATCCATTGACTCATTTTGAGATGGTGGGGTACAATAGCCGTCTAAGAAAGAAACATCGTCGTTTTGAAACGCCTCTTCCAGAGGGGACAAAGGAGGAAGAGGGCTATTGTTGGCCCTAGACTGCGGGGTAATGTTAAACATAGACGGGGGTGTAGAATAGTTTGCCATAAACGTGTCATCTGCATTTAAAAAGGCTATTTCTAACGAGTCTGGAAAGTCGACTAAAAGACTATCAACTTCAATAGGGAGTTCAATTTCTACATTAGAGTTGGCCATTGCGATAATTTAAAAATACAGATACCACAAAATACTAATAATAAATCTGAATAGGCCTAAATAATAATACTAAAACACTAATGCTAAAACAATAAAATACTTAAACAATAAAACGATAATGTACTTATAAAAAACTAAAATGAAAGTACTTATAAAAAACTAAAATGAAAGTACTTATAAAAAACTAAAATGAAAGTACTTATAAAAAATTGAAAGTACTTATAAAAAAGCTGAGTTAAAAATGAAATATCTAACAGTCAAATACCAAAATACTTGTAAAAAATTTAAAATACTAAGTTAAAAATACTAAAACACTTGTAAAAACTAAATGAAAATACTAAAACACTGGTAAAAACTAAGTTAAAATACTAAAATACTTATAAAAAGTTTAAAATACTAAAACACGTATAAAAACTAAGTTAAAAATACTAAAGCACTAAGATATGGGCACGGAATAACTCTCAAGTTTTGTTTGGGAGCAGAAGATTTCTTGGCTTGCATCGACAGCGGTCAGAACTAAACTGATGAGTAGCCTAGAGTGATCCGCCTTTTTATACTTTCGTGATACAATTAGAAAAAAAAATAGATCCCCTTAATGTCATAAACATGTCTTAACACGTTTGGGCTAGTCATAAAACACTCTAAATATAAATTCCATTGATAACAATACAACTGTTTCGACCACGCCCCTTTTAGGGTCCTAAATCACCTGGTGTGGGGTCCAATTAAAGAATTGACAAAATAAATTCTTTTGTTCAAGTTCAGCCCTCTTTTATGGCCATAGAAGTCTTGGAATGACCCAGAAGGATAAAGGGAATAGATGCTTTTGTTCAAATTCCGCCTCCCCCCTTTTCAAGGTCATAAACCAACTGGTGGGGTGTTTCAATTAAAGAAAAATAAATTCCAATGCATCTAAGGGGCCCGAGGTCATTCACCCCAACCCAAAAGCCATAAATGATTTTGAGGAACTGTCAAAGACCAAATTGAAAATAGGAATGATTTTGATAAATTTAGTTAGAATTTATTTCAACGCTTTAAACATTTGAAATGTTTTTTTTTTTCAAATGACGCGTTTCGTGTTGTTAAAATGTAATGTATATGACTGTTTTCGTTCCAATGGACTTCTCAATTCCCCATATATTCCTATGGGATTTTAGGAATTTTACAGAATCGTTTTCGCTTTGGTCTTTGGCAATGCAAATGTTCAAAAACGTTTTACTTTTAACACGAAATGTGTTGAGAAAAGCTAAGTAACACCCTACACATCACCACTGAAAAGGTTTTATCAAGGATGTAGTAGGTATAATAGCATTACAAAGAACAAATTAAGGGAAAAAATTATATTTATTTCAAGTTATATTTCAAGTTTTTTTGACTGGTTCTAAAACTTTTTATAATTTAGAAACGTAATAAGGTATGGAATATATTACAATAATAGGATCTAACTTTCATGTCATAAAAGTTCTTGAATAAACATTTCAATTATAGCTTTCTCGAGATTAACGCGTTTAATTCTTAGTACAATATCGTCATTCGGAGTAAGTGTTGTTGGTATGGGTTGGGTTGGCGGAATGACTTTTTCTTTCTCCCACTCTTCTTGAGGGACATCTCTGTACTTACTGTTTGGTGGCATGTCTTTAGTCAATGGGTTTTGGATGAATATAGGCATGTTATTAGTGGGTAATCCTTGAAGTAATGGACAGTCTGCCTTGAATTTCTGATGCTCTTCGAAAACATTGTCGTTAGGTTCCCATCCTCGTAGCGTTTAGTCACAAAAATGGCATTTGACAGCGTCGGTCCCCGAACTTAAATAGTAAAACCCATGACGGGCTAGTTCTGACGGTTTTACAAACGTACTCGCAAATGCACCAAACGTTTCTAGACGGGTAATTTCTCGATTCATCTTATCCTGGCGGTGTCTAACAAACTAATGAGGTCCTGACCAAATCAGCCGCTATTTATATCCCAAATAAGGGGATGAAAGGTTAGATTGTAACGGATGCTGTTACTAAGCAGACGTTAATTCGCGAAGCTCTTTCAAAGCCAGGGAAAATAGTGGCCCTTACTTTCATCCTAGTAATTGTATTCCTAGTTGAATTTGCATTTTAGTATTTTAAAAATATTACTTTAATTTCGGGTAACGCAACAAAGACATAACATGTTGAGACTTGTCAGGATAATGCCTTCGGGGCAAACACCTGGAAACAATTAAATGTTTCGTGGTAGGAAGAGTCATCAAATAACAAAACAATAAATCCGAAAATAGATTCCATTCATAACAATACAACTGATTCGACCATGCCTCTAAACCCATTAAGACACGTCTATATAGTAAAAATAAAAACGGATGGGGATAAATTCTTTTGTTCAAGTTCTGTCCCTTTTTATGGCCATAGACCCGTCTGAGCGTGGTTAGTATAAATAAAAAGCCGATGGAATGTCTCAACACGTTTGTGTGATTCATAAATCACTCTAAATACAGATTCCATTGATAACAATATAAATGGTGTACCCACTAGGGATGGCGGTTTTCGGAAAATTCCGAAACCGGTATTTGACGATGTCAAATCCGGAATTTACCGGAATTCCGGAATCTTTTGACACTCCGAAAAATCCCGGAATCAATCCGGTTTTACTTCCGGAACCAAACCGCATTGATTCCGGAATCAATACGGTTTCAATTCCGGAATCAATACGGTTTCAATTCCGGAATCAATACGGTTTCAATTCCGGAATCAATACGGTCTCAATTCCGGAATCAATATGGTTTCAATCCCGGAATCAAAACGGTTTCAATTCCGGAATCAAACCGGCTTCAATTCTGGAATCAAACCGGCTTCAATTTCGGAATCAAAACCAAAATTACACCGACACTAAATCCGGAATTTAACCGATATCAAAACCGGAGCTATTAACATTAACTATATAGCTATAACTTACATTAGCTATATAACTAATCAAGGCAAGGAAAATAAATTTTGTTAAATTATGGACAGACAAATAGGCTAAACACTATTAGCTATTATTGTATATTGTTGAGTTTGTTTCCCACGGTGGAATTTAGAATTTTGTTTTTATTATTTTATCACGAAAGAGAGCCAATCAGCCCCTCTTATACACCGACTTCCTAACAAAATTAAAGTTGAATGTGACGCCACGAATAGCATTACGCCAACCTCCCCCTTGTCACGGACTGTCACAAATTCCGAACCCCCCTTGTCACGGACTGTCACAAATTCAGAAACTCCCCCCCCCTTTAAGAGTGTGACGCCGTTTATGGAAGGTTTCCATTTGTATTATTTAAAGAGATGAAGATTGAAGACAATAGTGGTGTGTCTTACTCTTGATTCTTGACTACTGTTGGCTGAAAACATTCCGTATGATCCGGAATTCCGTACAAACCGGAATTCCGTACAAACCGGTATTCCGTATGATCCGGAATTCCGTTTAAACCGGTATTCCGTATGATCCGGAATTCCGTTCAAACCGGTATTCCGTATGATCCGGAATTCCGTACAAACCGGTATCCCGTATGATCCGGAATTCCGTACAAACCGGTATCCCGTATGATCCGGAATTCCGTACAAACCGGTATTCCGTATGATACGGAATTCCGGTTTTCAACTTGGAAAATTCCGTACCGGAATTTTTCAGAAAATTCCGGATATGTTCCGGAATTCCGGAATTTTTGCCATCCCTAGTACCCACGCCCCCTTTTAAGGTCCTAAACCATCTGGTGGGTGGCCTATAAAGGGCAATAAAAAACAGAAAAGCATCAGTCAATATACCCTCAGGCTAATTATCAACCCCGCACTCAAGAAAATAACGCGATAAAGATCATTCAGTTGCCACCTTTGAAGCCGTAAAGACCTGTCGTAAGAATGTCCACCAAAGTAGGAGATTACCGCGTGAACGCCCGTGTTAGACTAGGGGCTGAATGCTCGGCGGTGTTCGGGGTCAATGGATTCGAGCCAAGCCTACTTTTGACAAAGAAGGACGGAACTATTCTCACCATCTCGGAAGACGTTTTGACGGAATTTATGGAGGAGTGGACGGAGATCTATTCAGCTATGGAAAGTGGTGACTGGGGTAATTATCGTTACTTGAACTTGAAAATAAAAATAACCGTTATGGAGGGGAATATAGTATTCAATGATGGCAGCGTATTCACTCTAACAATGGCCGACGCAGGGAAACTGAACGAGAAATTTAGTTTTATGAGATTTCACTTCAAGCTTTTAAATGATCAAGCCGAAGTTATTAAATGCATGTACGAAGCGATTGTAAAACGCATGAATGATATATATCAAAAATATTATGTTAGTCGCGGTACTATGTCTTACAATGATTACGACCGTGTAAAAAATTTCCTAGCAGCGTGTATAGTTCCTTCGAGCATTTTCGAAGATTTTTGTAACTTAGTTCGTGACAAAAACTTGACGCGTAAACTATAATTATATAATTTATTCTACATTTGCTTAAATAACGACGCGTACATTCGCGAATTAATTGGAATTGATTGTGTTCATTAAAAAATCTGATTGTAATAATAATACGCCTAGAATAACCTAGCATAAGCCTATCCCTACAGGTACCAGCCACGTGACGTCATCAAATTAACCGTGACGTCATCAAGAAAACCACCACCAGGTGGCTCAACAATTCAAATTTCCCGCCAACACCACACCACGTGACGTCATCAATTCCCCCTCATCTCCTCCCCCCACCCCAGGGATGTCTTTATAAACCCAAAACATTTTACCCCCCCCTGAAAGGGGATGAAGGAAGGGGGGTAAAATTTTTGGGTTTATAAAGACATCCTTACTCTGATGATCATGCTAGGATATTTCTAATGTATCCCTAGTGCAGTACAGCACTGAGCTAAGCTTCCACCGATCGATTTAAAGGTTTTTAGCGTGGATAGTTGGACCGATTTATTACTAATTAGAGGTTATGTGCGTCGACATAGAAATTGTTTTCCTTTTTTAAGTGTGACAAAGTTTTTCAATGCTTTAAAGTTTTCCGTTTGCGAAAGATGCTGGACAATATTTTTCAGTTTTACAAAACGTTTTTTTAGTTGCTTACGGTTAAGTGCTTTTAATATCACATAGATCGTGTTCAGATGTCTCTTTAATGTGGTAATGCAACCATTGCAATTAGTTACATTGATCTTAACATAAGTCATTCTAAATCAAAATTATAACGCGATAATAAGCTTCACACTAATCACGACACTGACGGCGGTCTGACAGCGATTATCATTAACCGGAACTTCCGTAGGTTAACCTAACTCAAGATCCGGGTTAATGGGAAAACTATACTTGTAAAACTGAGCTATAGATGGCGGGCTTGGATGTCTTGGAAGAAAACGCGGTTTACAAAAGCATAACCTACGTCCAGTACTTATAGGGAGCTGTAATATGATTCACTTATGCTAAGACTTAAAGCAACTACTGCGGTTACAATACGACACTCTGGTTTAATGGGCTCTAGGGCCATCTGAATATGAAAATGGCGGCAAATTGAAGCCGAAAACCATAAGACCGGTGTGTAGGATATTTGGCCTCAGGCTTTGGATTGGAAAAATCTATCTTTTTTAAGAGTATAAGGTCTATGCAAATTTTCAGCCTTTAGGGTAAAGTGGTTTGGGCTGCGCGTTGATCATCAATTACTGACAGTTATTCAGTCAGGTTTTAAACTTAAATAGGCAGGCTATAACTTTAAATCAATATAAATAAAGTAAAGTTTTGTATCATGAAGCACCAAATCAAATCGAAGGAAATTAAATGGGTGATTATATTAGGCTTGCAGAAGAAATTATAATTGTTGTAATCATTTTAACTCGCCACAAGCTAGACGATTGAAAAATCGTCGGTACGACACCACCAAGTCTTTTTAGAATCTTGAACCAATTAACTTCTTCAATGTTAGGATGATCTGCACTAACGAAAGTAAGTATCCAGTTAGCAGAATCAAGAACGGCAAGACTAACATGTCAATCTTCATCGCAGTTTCCCCGTCCTCGAAGGCTTTAGGTGGTTCAACAAAAGCGTTTCTTGCCCCGAAACGGATTTTGTCCAAACTTTTATAAAACATTCCGGAACTGAAGAGTACGTTCGTTCTACAATTGTAAAAAATTTCATATTTAAGTTGGATCTTATAATTTTACTTATTTAAAACCATAAGCCTATCATACTTTCTGTAAGTCTGGGTGAAAAGAATTTTTACCACACTTTAAAAAACCGCAGAGCGGAGTATTTTTTGTATATTGCTATCCTGGTGGCGGATATGTCATAAACAGAACAATTCTATGGTTATAAATAAAATAAGTCGTTTAAAGGGACGGAGGCTAAACTGGATAATCGGTCCTTGTCTGTAGAATATGATGGACGCTCGCAAGCTCAAGAATAGACCAGGGCTTTGTGCTTTTTCCAATTTTTATGCAAGGATAGTGTGACTCTAGATTTCTTTTTGAAACCCGAATAGCATTAGGTCAGATGAGATTCCCAAAGTAGTACAACCGTATCGGCTCAGAGCGTGTTGGCACGCATGCATCGTTGCTTCACCTCTCTGATATTATAATAAAAAGACTTGGTTTGTACAAGCCTAAAAAACGAAACGATAAGTTTTTTTCCAGTTGACTGTAGCGCGGATATTATTTTTCTAATGAAATTTAAACACAATCCGTATTTTACTACTCTTTAGAATTTAATTCAATCACCTGATTTTCCTGGTAATGCATTTATTTCCTAGAATTAGTTACTTTTTCTAACGCGAGCTAGCCTCGCTCTGTAACCGTTTTCTATAAAGACATGTAAACCTTTAGCTCATTATATTCGTTTCTGTACACCTCGTTGCTTTCGTTGATAATTTTAATGAGGAAAAGTGACTTGAATTATGATACTATGTCCTTGTGTGTAAGTCATGAGGGATGCTGAATGAGGGATCTTGCGCGTGCTCAATAATAGACCAGGGTCCTATCTATAATTTTCATAGATCTTGAATCGAAGATTTTATTATCGATCGAACACGTTTAGGATGCGAGAGTTAAGTTTGATTTAGTGTCTGGAGGTATTGTGCCATTAAAGTCTAAACTAAAACGTCAATAAGAAAATAAATATTTAATTGAAATTTGGCTAATACCTTATTATTTTTACAACCATAACCCACCTTAAAACCTACATTTTGTTGTCCTTATTTTTAATCCCATAAATCAAAAGGTTCAAATTTTTCTCTAAGTTGCAGCCTTAGGAGATGGAAATTAGCGTTAGCTACGTTTCGCACCTACGTTTAAAAATATTGATACCCTCGACCTTGCTGGCTTGTTTAAACCCAAAATCCTTAAAGCCATTCTGGTCAAGCTACTGAGTTTCAACTCCACCTCTTTCGCAGTCAATATGGAAGTCGCCATGGTTTGAATACTTACATATGTTTTAATATCTTCCGCGCTTCGGGATGTAGAGATTTACGAAATGGAACGTGTGCCGTGATGGATCCATACGGGTTTTTCGAAACATATATGTATTTTCTTGTTTTTTCAGATAGCTCTAATAGATAAACATATATCTGGACCATCGTTTTGTAATGAAGATAGCATACTGGCAGCTTTTCCAGGTCATCTTCTAAGCAAGACAAACTATCAACTTGGTTTTCCAATTTATATAATTCGTGAACATTTTTCTTCCTTGGCAACACTTCTGACTTAATTGGAACAAACTAAAGTTAAAAAATAATGTAACGTTAGTTAAATGCAGTATATTAGCAAGATGAGAATACAGTTTCGAATCTTGTAAAAAAAGTCATGTGTCATAATTATTCACATTTAACTTTTAGTTATGCATAGAGGACTTTTTAATTACAAATTGTTTATGCTTCCCTTCAGGCAAATGTTTTAAAAGAATAATTAAACTTACCCATTCTTCTTCTGGAACTCTACCATCATATAGTTCAAGATTGGGAACTTTGAGAATGTCTAAGATATCTTCAACGTACGATACGCGATCCGGTACTGTTATTTTAGATAGCAGCAGATCAGTAAAGGACATGGATATGTTAAAAATTGCAAGTATCCAAAAAGCCCAGAATAGCCGAAGAGTGTTATTTCGAAAAATTGAAACATCATCTAAATTCCAATAAAAATTGTAGATTTTGTATTCACGTATTAATTCTTGGCGTAACTTACTTCCCACATTAATTGTGGTTTTCAAAATACATTTCAAGTATTTGAAGTATATTGATTTAAATGACCGTGACTGTTTTAAATATAATGCTAACGACGCAGCAAGCACAAATGGTGTTATTAATAGCGCTAAACATATTGATATCCAAACCTGAAAAACAAAGGATTGCTGCGGCTTCAGTCGAAGAGTCATTGCCGCGAAAAAAACGTTGCTTCAGTCAAATAGGACAACTTAGCAATTCAAAGATTATTAGATAAATTATTGGACTGAGGGTAAAAAATTAAAATTTGAATAAGGTTAATTTCTTCGTGAAATGTTGTCCTAAACGTTCTCTATATTATTCGATATGATTTAAAATCTTACTCCTCTGCTGAAAGACCGAAATATGTCGAAATATCGCTTTTCCCTCGATATAGGTGATCCCGTAAAAAGATGTGTTGACTCGACACCCATGGCATTCGAAAACTCAATGACGTTGAAATATGACGGGATTGGCATACAAAATATCATTCCAATATCGGAAACCTTTGAATTAAGTACATTTAAACATAAAATTGAAACTTGCACGATTGAGGTTGAAATGGTCATTTCTGTTATAAGAACGCTTCACATTGACACACACTATTGTAAAAATTGCTTTCAACCTTAAAACACCTTCGCTATAACCATTCTAAATTACTAATAATCAGAATTTTAAACAATTTTATTATCTCTCGTGCCTCTATTTGGATGAGAACGAGAAGGGTTTAATTCGAGGAAAAGTCACTAGAATTTACTGTCCAAAGAAGGGGTCAAACGGATGGACATATAGTGTGGTTTCAAAAAACTTTAGTACGCTTAACGGTTATTGATCAACTATCTTTTACTCGCGGCGTCGCTCGCATACAATAAGAACTTCCATCAAAATGATATAAAGTATGGGTAGACTTAACTGGTGACTAATATTTTTGAAGCACCCTAGGAGCGAAGGCACTCGGCGTTAACCGTCAGCCCATCTGGACATTTTTCATTACTTTTCATGTGGACATTATTCCATAAAAGGTTTTTAAATTTCTGGCCGCCATTTAAAAAGATTGCCGCAAATTGAACCCAAAAGACCATTCAGTTCGTCTATAGGTTAATGAAAACCAGTGTACTAAATATTTGCAAAATCGGTAGAAAAGCGCGGACTTTGTTGCATGGAGAAGATTTTTTACATTTCTGGGCAAAATTTATTTAGATGTCGGATTGGAAATTTTTTTCTTAGTACGCGCCTACTACTTATGAGTAACGTTCTTGCAAATATTTAGCCTTCTAGGGTAAGCGGTTTGGGCTGGCCGTTGGTTATCAGTCAGTCAGGACTTTAATTTATATGGATATAGATAATGCCCACTTCACAAGCCTACGATGCTTTTGTTTCTGTGGCGGGAGCTACATAAATTAGGCTTACGTTATTGGCTAAACGTCCAAGCATAGTTTCCACCTTTGTAACTTCTGAAGCTTTAAACTGAATCTTCCATCTAAAAAAAGATGGTGATATTTAATATCATTAAAAGTTCACTCGCGAACTCGCAATTAATTATTATTTAAAGAAATATTTAAAAAACCATGTTTTACCCAAGTCTGTTTTTAATCATGTCTGTGAAAATTCCCACTATGCCCATAAGTAATCCAGAGACTTCTTGGGTATCTTCATTTAGTTCTATTAAGCTGGGAAACTAATATAATTTAAAATACATTTTATTAGTATAATAAAAAATAATGGGATATAATATTAGTATAATATAATATATATATATATATATATATATATAAGATGATATATATATATATATTAGTATAAATAATATGATATATATATATATATATATATATATTAGTACAAATAAGATTATATATATATATATATTAGTATAAATAATATGATATATATATATATTAGTATAAATAATATGATATATATATATATATTAGTATTAGAGATGGGCCGATACCGATGCCATATCGGTATCGGTACCGATATTTGGCCTTAACCGATATATCGGTATCGGTTAAAAATGAACCGATATTTCTACCCGATACTTTTTGAAGAAAATAAATACTTATGTTGAGAGTAGATGATGCCATAAGACCTAAATTCTGAGACAGCACAGTTTTTCATCTATTTTTGGATAACGTAACTATTGTCTAAAATGGGTTTTTCGTATGATAAGCCAGTTTTATAGTTTCAAGTACCGAAATTAGATCGAGAATCATCAATAGAGATGGGCCGATACCGATACCATATCGGTATCGGTTTGATATCGGTTTAATCGAAGGATCGGGTAAAATATCGGTATCGGTTCGTATCGGTTTCCCAAGTATCGGATCATATCGGTATCGGTTTAACCTGGTATCGGACCATCTCTATTCAAACCTAGTGGAAGACCGTTAACGTGTTAAACGGCCAAAAGCGTTAATCCCTTTGTTTTTATTAATGATTGTAATTAAAGGTAAGGAAAGTAGCTCAGATATCGGTTATTTGTTTGTTCAGATGTACTGGTAACTGACCAGTCTTTTATTCTTTATTTCAATTAGACACATTACTTTTACAATAATTCGAATGAACCCCTTAAATTTTACAATAACTCGAATGAACCCCTAAAAGTTTACAATAAATCGAATCGATTCCATTAATTTTACAATAATTCGAATGAACGCCTAAAATTTTACAATAAATCGAATCGATTCCATTAATTTTACAATAATTTGAATCGAACTCTTTACATTTACAATAATTCGAATCGAACCCCATTACTTTTACAATAATTCGAATGAAACCCAATTACATTGTTCTACAAAAATTGTTCAAAATGGGCACCATCAACGTTTAAGCAAACTTGCGCGCGTCGTTTGAAAGATTCACGAACAGGTTCGAAGATTCCTGGCGTGTTACGGATGCTATCACATCCATCAATTATCCTCTGTCGTAAGTCTTCGACATCGCGAACTTCACTTCGGTATACCAACTCCTTGAGATGGCCCCAATGAAAAAAATCGCATGGGTTGAGATCGGGAGATCTTGCTGGCCACGCAACAGTTCCGCCTCGACCTATCCACCTCCGGGGAAACGCGACATCAAGATATGCTCTAACTTGAAGGCTAAAATGGGGCGGTGCGCCATCTTGCATGAACCACATTATTTGTCGCAGTCGTAACGGTACGTCTTCTAAAAGCTCCGGTAAATTGCCACGCAGAATGGTCAAGTACGCCTCCCCATTTGGCCTCGGTTGCAAAAAGTAAGGCCCAATTAAATGATCTTCTACAATTCCGCACCAGACGTTCAAACTAAACTGAACTTGATGTTTCATGACAGTGGTCGCGTGCGTGTTTTGTTGCTTCCACTCGTGATAGTTATGTAAATTAAGTATCCCGTCACGTGAGAAATTGGCCTCATTGGTAACTAGCAAACTACGCGGAGAGTCTAAGTCATTTACCCGTGCCACAAACCACTGGCAGAAATCGACCCGTCTCGGATAATCAGCTTCATTTAAAGATTGTATCTTTTGCAAATGGTATGGGTGTAACTGATGTCCTCGAAGGATTTTCAGACGAGTACATGGTTAACGCACAATTGCCGCCCGACGTTCCTGGTACTGGTTGTTGGATCATCTTCAAAAATTGTCTAAACGGTGTCCTCTACATCCTCGGGAACAATCGCCGCACGAGGTTCAGGTCCCGACGGTTGAAGTTTCCCTGTTTCTCTCAAGCGTCTGTCGACTGCCGTAAATGTTTGTCGATTGGGAAATTGTCGTTGAGGAAAGTGCTCCTGGTTCGAGCGCCGAGCTTCCACCGCATTTCCCCGAGCCAGATGGATATCTAAGTACTTTGCATTCGTGAAGTAGACCATGATTAATTCCAGATAAGCTTCACGCACGCCATGAAGCACTTTAAGGTACACACATTTAAGCCGTCTGTAAAAAACCTACAACTTCTGACGTTGAAAACAACCCTAATGTTTAGACCAACACAGCATAATTTGTTTTTAACGGAGGTGGATAGGTCGAGGCGGAACTGTTGCGTGGCCAGCAAGATCTCCCGATCTCAACCAATGCGATTTTTTTTCTTTGGGGCCATCTCAAGGACTTGGTAAACCGAAGTGAAGTTCGCGATGTCGAAAACTTACGACAAAGGATAATTGATGGATGTGATAGCATCCGTAACACGCCAGGAATCTTCGAACGTGTTCGTGAATCTTTCAAACGACGCGCGCAAGTTTGCTTAAACGTTGATGGTGCCCATTTCGAACAATTCTTGTAGAACAATTTAATTGGGTTTCATTCGAATTATTGTAAAATTAATGGGTTCGATTCAAATTATTGTAAAATTAATGGGTTCGATTCAAATTATTGTAAAATTTATGGGTTCGGTTCGATTTATTTTAAAATTTAAGGGGTTCATTCGAAGTATTGTAAAGGTTAAGGGGTTCATTCGAATTATTGTAAAGGTTAAGGGGTTCATTCGAATTATTGTAAAAGTAATGTGTCTCATTGAAATAAAGAATAAAAGACTGGTCAGTTACTAGTACATCTGAACAAACAAGTAACCGATATCTGAGCTACTTCCCTTACCTTTAATTACAATCATTAATAAAAACAAAGGGATTAACGCTTTTGGCCGTTTAACACGTTCTCGGTCTTCCACTAGGTTTGAACTTATTTTGATCATTGCCTTATGTTCAATAATCGAAAACAATTGGGTTAAAACCGCAATACAAGTGCTATAATTCAGCAATATCTCCTTGTTTTTCGGCCTACTTTCGAGAGCCCATAACGTCGCAACGGAGCGCTTTACCCCAAAACGTCATAGGACCTTTCGGATTCCTTTTGACCCAAGGAACATGCCTGTTAATTTGTGCCAGACTTTCCAGAAACACCCTGTATATTAATATAAATAAAATGATATACAGGTGTTTCTGATAAGCATGTCATAAATTAAAGGGTGTGTTCTTTGGGTCAAACTGAGTGAAAAGTGTGAAAGAACATGGGGTCTACAACGCTTAGTTTCGGAGGTACGGGCCCCCAAACACTGACCCCCAAAACGTGAAAAATGTCACAAATTTGGAGTGAAACATATCAGCTTGCTCATCTTGTTTAGACAATTCCAATACCCTCCCATCTTAGAATTCTAATAAGCCATTTTCTAGCAGAAGTGTATTATTAAAGGTAGAAGTGTGCAAGGATTGGTCAATAAAAGTTGGTTCAAAGTGACAAACAAAGAATAGTTTCCAGTTAATGTATCATTTCTTCGTACATGTACAAAGTTAGTAGCAGTTTTAGAGGTATTGTTCAAAATGCCCACCATTAGCATTAATGAAAACATGTGCCCGTCTAACGAACGATTCTTGGACATGTTGAAAGATGCCTGGTGTGTTTCGGATTGTTTCACACCCTTCAAGTATTCGTTGTCGCAAGTCGTTCACATCAAGGACTTCACTCTTGTACACCAAGTCCTTGAGATGACCCCAAAGGTAGAAATCACACGGATTCAAATGCTTTGGTCCCATTGAACCGAATTCCCATTCGACAGAAGGGGTTTTTTTTGGGGGGTCCCATTCGACCGAACGTAGCCAAAGGTGCGGTTTTATTATAGTCCCATTGGACCGAAATTCTATTGAACTGGAAGAAGACATACTGTGTGGTTTTGCATTAAATATATTTTTAATTTCACAACTTATTATTTTTAAAATAAATGTGAGTTGAAAATGTATTACTGCACTTATTTAAACTACGTTTTAATTACGGCGAACCTCACCTCACCTACCCTAGCCTAGCCTAACCTAACCTAACCAAACGTAACCTAACCTAACCTAACCTAACCCAACCCAACCTTGTTTGGAGGTAAAAAGATTATTTATATGAGTATTAAAAGCCCGCCTCTTACCACGAGCAATAATAGAAATATTTTGGAAAAGATGTCAGATAATTAATTGGAGAATATTTTGGAAAAGGTGGCAGCTAATTAATAGGAGAATATTTTGGAAAAGGTGGCAGCTAATTAATAGGAAAATCTTTTGGAAAAGGTGGCAGCTAATTAATAGGAGAATATTTTGGAAAAGGTGGCAGCTAATTATTAGGAAAATCTTTTGGAAAAGGTGGCAGCTAATTATTAGGAGAATGTTTTGGAAAAGGTTGCAGCTAATTAACAGGAGAATATTTTGGAAAAGGTGGCAGCTAATTAATAGGAGAATGTTTTGGAAAAGGTGGTAGCTAATTAAAAGGAGAATATTTTGGAAAAGGTGGTAGCTAGTTAAAAGGAGAATATTTTGGAAAATGTGGTAGCTAATTAGTAAGAGAATGTTTTGGAAAAGGTTGCAGCTAATTAATAGGAGAATATTTTGAAAAAGGCGGCAGCTAATTAATAGGAAAATCTTTTGGAAAAGGTGGCAGCTAATTAATAGGAGAATGTTTTGGAAAAGGTGGTAGCTATTTAAAGGGATAATATTTTGGAAAAGGTGGTAGCTAATTAAAAGGAGCATATTTTGGAAAAGGTGTCAACGAATTATTGGAATCAAACCAAACCAAACCTAAACTAACCTAAGCTAACCTAACCTAAGCTAACCTAACCTAACCTAAGCTAACCTAACCTAACCTAACCTAACCTAACCTAACCTAACTTAACCTAACATAACATAACCTAACCTAACCTAACCTATGCTAACCTAACTTAACCTAACCTAACCCAACCCACCCGAAACCAAAATATTAAAATTTTAATTTAAAATTTAAAGACATTGATGGAACTACCATTAAGACTGTACTTCATTTTAAGCACAATTTGTTTATTAATTCTATATATCTCTTGCCTTGAAAGGAATGAAAGTGAGCGTTTTAATTAGTATCACGAAACATTTACTTTTAATATTACTAACATACCTTTCGGAGATTCGAACCAACAACCTATCGCTTCGCAGTCCAACATCGTATCCACTACACCACCGAACCGCTGACGGCTACAGTGTTTCAAGTTATATTCATGTATTTTTTAGGGGCATATTCGGACGATTGGGATTTGGGTCCATCGGGAATATAGCCATTGGGCTGGAAATCTAAAATCATTGCGGGATATTCGGTCGAATGGGATTTCGGTCCATTTTGAATTCGGTTGAAAGGAACGATACCATTCAAATCGGGAGATCTCGCATTTTGAACAATATCTCTAAAACTTCTGCTAATTTTGTACATGTATGAATAAATGATACATTAACTGGAAACTCTTCTTTGTTTGTCACTTTGAACCAACTTTTATTGACCAATCCTAGCATACTTCTACCTTTAATAATACGCTTCTGCTAGAAAATGGCTTATTGTAATTCTAAGATGGGAGGGTATTGGAATTGTCTAAACAAGGTGAGCAGGTGATATGTCTTACTCCACATTTCTGACATTTTTCACGTTTTGGGGGTCAATATTTGGGGGCCCGTACCTCCGACACTAAGCGTTGTAGATCCCATGTTCTTTGACACTTTTCACTCAGTTTGAGCCAAAGAACACAGCCTTTAATTTATGACATGCTTATCAGAAATACCCTGTATATTAATATAGAATAGAATCAAAGTTTATGTGCACAAAAAAGCGTATGGGAGCTTAGGAGAATTTCCACAGGCGAACATAGAGGCGCGTATAATTAAAAAGTAGACCCTTGAGTACGAGAATATCTCGCCAAAATTTATGCTGGTCATTTCCTCTTTTATCCCACTGCCTGCCTATCTTCTGTACAAGACATATACTTACTGGTTGAAGAATGTTGTCTGTTTAATAAATATGTTCAATGCTCTTATTAATGCTTTCATAATTCATTAAATGTAGATTCTTTACTCCCATATTAATAAAGAGCAATAATTGCAAATGTAGGTAAATAAGTTTTAAGTATAGCTCTCATCTCGACTCGGAGAGGTAATGTTTTGTCTTTCCCAATTGGGATTCCGTCTGTGGGATGGAGTCTTTAAATATGCGAGTTTGGTAAGATTATTGCAGGGGTTGCTTGCTTGTTGGTAGTGTTCTTTGCTAGCCGCGGAAACAGTTTTTAGGTCGAGCATACTTTGGTTTTCGCTAATTTTAATGGCTTGCTTAATGGTACTGTTAATCCAATTGTGTAAAGTTCTCTCAAAACACGTCGATTTTGGGAAAGCATTCGTTTTATATATGGGTTATGTTTCCATGAAATGCCTAAAATTAGTAACAATAGGGTCTGCAAACTTTATCAATTCCCAATGTAATTGATCTAGCTCAGTTAGAAAGTTCAATGTATTGCGTTTTTACTTCATCTTTCTTATGTAAAGATAATTGGAATACGAGGAGAGGATAGTGATCAGACTCGTCGTAGTCACTTTAGAACGCTAATATCAACTGCCATGGTCGAATAACAGTCGTCAAACAGCGTCTCGAAGCTAGTAAATACAGACTGGTGTCTGGGTTAGACAAAGACCAAAAGATAGTGATCTTTTGAAGCCTGCAAGTACAGATTGGTGACCAGGTGAGATGAAAATTACTAGAATATGGTGGTGTTTAGAAGCCAGTAAGGAAAACTGGTGTCTTTGTCGGACAGACAAAGACCGTAAAGTGTTGTTGTTAAACAAATTGGTGATGACAGATAAAGGAAATGGCGTTATTAAACTTAAATGGAATGCAATTTTCCAGATCTCCGTGAAATGTGAATACGGTCCGGATATTGAAAACATGTTTGCTCTGATTTACAAAATGCGAACGCGATCCCCTGGGGTGTGTCAACAGACAGACCGTCAAGTCGAGAACAGAGCCTCTCCGTGACGTACGTTACTCGATGATGTAAATTCGTGATTGTGCGCCGGTACAAAACCGTGAAGCCTTGCCTAGCAAAGTTTATTCCCATTCATTTTAAAATTAGAATAAGATAATGTAAATCAGTGCTCAATTTAATGCTATAATTAATTTATAAAACTCCAAAGCTTGGACTGATCAAAGCTTATGGCCCCTAAATATTTTTTGGAAACATAAAAGGTACCCTACAATACATCTAGGTCACCTGACTTAGAGACATTGCAACATTTCAACAAGATGGCCAAGACCACAAGTGTTATTTTTTAAAACCAACAATTGCAGAAGTTGAAATTTATGAATTATAAAAGCAGTATTCAAATCTTCTCGACTAAACAGTAAAGAAGACGTCAATTAACATCCAATGATGATAAGTCTTGTACACATGGAAATCTGTCAATAGGAAAAAACAAGAAATGAAGAGCATAAATTTTGGAAAGATATTACCTTTATGTGTTTGTAAAGACCCAATTGTTCGCGCTTCAACTTTATCCCATCTATGTTCCAAACTACATTTAAAACTGGTTTTCCGTGTAAAAACTATCCTCTCGTTTCGCCTCGACGATATTCTTAGTTCGCCATCATGACTGTTAACGTTCCATAACACCAAAGTTGATTTGTGCTGACGCTCTTAAAGTGAATTCGCACCATAAAGTAAATTATGTAATGAATGAAAACCCCGAGGCTATAACCCAATTTCGATCAGACGTTTCACTGATCTAATTGCCACCATGATCTTTTCTTCTATTATAAAATCTAAACATGATAATTTAAATGTGTATTTAACCTTCAGCTCACTCTGAACCGCTAATGTGTTATCATTACAGTGACGAAAAACAAAACCATATATTTATTTTACTTAGGGCCTCAATTGTTTACTTTTTGGTTCACTAGGCCTATTAACATTTAAAACATGGTTTGAACGACTGAATCTAAGCCATGGCGACTTTGTAATCTCTAAAGCATGGTTTATACTATATACTGATGTATTATAGAGTAAGTAATATATAAGCAGCCGGTACAAATAATGATAGAAAAATTTCTTGGAATGTTAGAATGAAACATAGGTTTATAACTACTAAAGGCATCGAAATTACGAAAATTATTTCCATATATTCATTTTATATCATAAAAAATAACAAGGTTTTGTAGGATGTATTTCCATATGCTTCAGTAACATTTGCGCCGAATCCCTATCAACTGAACCCAATCCCATTCGAGCGAAAAACCCTCACTTTGGCGGATTTACGATTCTGTCCAATGGGACAGTCCCATTTCACCGAAAAACCCGCACTTTTTTCCTAATGGACTTTAAATTAAATTAAAACAATGAACACTAGATCCAAACATTTACTGAATTATAAGAACAAAATAATAATATATCAGCAAAATATGACATAATAAAACTAATTGCTAATATTAATTTATTTTTTATGCTAAATTCATCATGAAAATATTTTAAGCCAGCCCTTTTACTGTACTTGAAGTGTGTGACCGCTCCAAAGAGGAACAGACGTCCTCATAACAAACCAAACCTAACGTAACCTAACCTAACCAGTCGTCAAATAGTGGCGTTTCCAAAGCAGTAAAAATGTATTTAAAACGCTTTCATTAAAAAACTAAATTAATAGAAATTGAACTACATAACATTTTTGGGTGGATTAATTCAACAAATAGCGTCGTTTGAATGGTAAATACCAAACCCTCGGTTGGGCTAAATTCATAACAAGTTGGGAAACCAAAGTAAACCTCTCCGAGTCGAGACGAATTTACTTTCCAAACACAGGTCCACCATGGACGAACTAATACTGAAGGACGGATGGCAGATGGAAAAAGTTGAAAAATACTTGTTGATTCGCCTTCTAGCGGCAGATAGTAGCAAACCGGATAGTGGGGGAATCAACGTTCTAACGAGAGAAGCAGCTAACGTCTTATTTTGTCTAGATGGCGCTAGCGTTTTCCGGGATTTGACTCCGCATTTTCATAACCCCCTCCATTTTGGGGCTGTAAGCTTTACAATGGTTGTTTAGTCGCTTAGTAATGGGGGCAGTTATGGGCTGCCATTGGTTCTTCAGTATTACTTCGTCCATGGGTCCACCAGCCAATGAGAAAACCGGAAATACGTAGCTCAAATTGGCGGGATATCGCGCAGAGCTGTGCTAATTAATTAGTTAGCTAATTGAATTCCTAATTAATTAGCAAAATTTACTAATTGAAAATGGTAATTGTATTTTAATTACCTTAGTGCTAATTGAGAAGTAATTCTAATTAATTAGCATGAATCGGAAAGGTAATTATCTAATTAAAATTTAATTAGATTTAGGATTAACTAATTAGCTAATTGAATTTTCAATTAATCTTTTACGCCAATTTGTTGTAAAAAATCGAGGAATTAACTCTTGATTCATCTATTTGAATATGAAAAAGCCTTATTATATCGATGAGGAAACCTTAGTGCTACTCTAAATTTTTCAGCTCCTCAAGCATGAGAGAATACTAGTACTAGTAGAAAATTTCGTAGTTCGCAACTGCCCCATTTCGAAATTTCGACTGTTTTACCTACTCGAATTAATAGCAGTGCGCATGTATTTACTACTCAGGGGTCCATTATAGGAACTGTGGGAAGAAAATGAAGAAATGAGACAAATTTTAACATGACGGAAGGCTCGAGGCTTGTCTCATTTTTCGAGAATAATTCATGGCTTCCGTACCCGTTTTTCAATGACATTAAAACGTTAAACTTTGCATTACCAAAGTACTAAATCCATGGGCACTTTTAAACTTTTATGTTTACTTATGGTCTCTTTTTTACCTTAATTAGACAAGTAATTAATTAGAAATTAGTAATTCTAATTAATTAGTTTGATAAATAAATGCCTAATTTCTAATTGAATTGAATTAGTTTCTATGTCTAATTGCTAATTGGCTAATTAATTAGTTCATAAATATTTCCCTAATTGCTAATTCTAATTCAATTAGTTGTCAGCTAATTAGCACAGCTCTGATATCGCGAAGGTCATTAGTAAAGGTTTAATCGTTTAACATTTCCCTGTCTATTCTCATAATTCTAATGAGGATTTCACTTTCGGCTCACTCTGAACCGTTAACACCTCTTGTAAGAGGAAACGAAACAAGGTCAATTCTAGTTTAAATCTAGGGTATCTTGTTTCATCGACTCAATCGCTTCAACAGTTACAGAGAGACGAAGTATTGAAATCCATATTGAGTAGTGAAATTAAAAGTTGCATTTACACTATAAATAAATGTAGTAAAGCTGAATTAAAAAGTAAACACCAAATTTGAAATGTTAATATCAGAAGATGTTCTTGGAATATTGAGATGAAACAGAGCTTTATAGCTACAGAACTACTAAAAGAATCGTAATGCCGAAAATTATTTAAAATATTTCCATTTAATATTCTGCAAAAAGGAAATGTTATCGTTTTGTTAGAGATCTTATCATCCTACTCGCTTTATATTAACTTTGATATGCGTGTAGTGTTTCGATTCAGATGCAATCTTCATAACTCGTTCTATATAAACTCTCACTTGTGTTACTTCAAAGAAATAAGTTTATCTTAAATAATTAATTAAATATAAATGATATTAATTACTTTAATTGCCAGTAAATAACTTTAAAAATAGTTAAATCGTTTAAAATAAAGTTGTTCCTATTATCTTTCGAAACTTTGCTAATATTGACGTTTAAAGTGAAGGGTACCCCTCTCGCCCGCTTTATTCAAATTTTGGGGTATATATACGATTCGTTTCCATTATAATAATAGATAAAAACGCATTCGCGTGAACCGATGGTGGAAGCCCTGCCATTGGGAGGGTAGACGTTTCTCGTAACCCTAGCCGATCGCCGCGTATATCTTGAAACAATAATAGATAAAAACGCATTCGCGTGAACCGATGGTGGAAGCCCTGCCATTGGGAGGTTAGACGTTTCTCGTAACCCTAGCCGATCGCCGCGTATGTCTTGAAACCAAACGATGACGAAGGAAAAGAAGCCAGAATGGACTGACTGGCGTCCATGTGGAATGGACAAAGACCTGAAGATGGTGGTGCTTAGCAGCTAGTGTCAATGTGGGATTGACGAAGAACAGAAGATGCTGGTGCTTACGAGCCAGCAACTACAGGCTTATGTCCATGTGGGATGGACAAAGACTAGCAGATTGTGGTTCTTAGAAGCCAGTTAGTAAAGACTAGTGTTGGTAGATGAATGGCCAAATTTCCGTGAACCGCGAACGCGTTCCGGAAATCGGGTATTTGTTTGCTCCGATTTGTAAACTGCGAACGCGGTCACGTGGGGTCTGACTGACAGACACAAAGACAGACAGACACACAGACAGACAGACAGACACGGCCGGTGTAATACCTCTCCGTGACATACGTCACTCGGAGAGGTAAAAACTGTCTTTGAAGACAAAGACGGGAAAAAGTAAGAGATGAGTGTAGAAAATTAAATGCCTGAAGTAACAGATATTAAATTTTCACTTTTGAACACATGATTATAAAACATAAATAATTTTAAAAAATTCTTATCTAAGTTTTTTTCACCAAAATTTCATATGCGGAAAATTTTTTTAACCCTAGTATTTTGCTCCCAATATTAGCTCTAGAAAAAGGCGTCTTCAAGAATTTTTTAAAGGATACTAGCTTGATGCTACGTTTTACCAGGGAGGAGAGACTGACATGGTCTTTAAGAAGGTTCAAATACTTTTATATCTGAAAAAAATTGAGATTTACGAGTTTCATTTTATATTTTTAAATGAGAAATATTGCGAAGCGGAAAGTAACATAGGCAGTTTTATTGTGATGTTCATATTAGTGTCGAAAAGATCTGTAGATTGATCGTGATCTTTAGAGAGCTATACATTACGTCAATTTTTGAAACTTCGAAAACTTTGAAATTAACGAACACTTCTTGTTTTGATACGGTTTTTACTTTATCAGCTATTAACGTTTTTCTGTCCATTTTATTCTCCTTATAGGGCTCAACTTGATTGGAATATTTGAGAGAAAAAATGGAAAACGCGTATTATTTTTAAAATAAAGTGTCATATTAAAATATTTTTACTAAAGTAATTTTGGTGAAAAAAACTAAGATAAGAATTTTTTCAAATAATTAATGTTTTAAAATCATGTGTTCAAAACTGAAAATTTAATATCTGTTCTTCAGGCATTTAATTTTCTACACTTGTCTCTTACTTTTCCCCGTCTTTGTCTACAAAGACAGTTTTTATTAATCTATTTCGAATAGATCAAATTTATTTTATGAACCCAATATAAAGTCATAGCTCCCGTAAAATTCCGCATAACCTTCAATTAACAGCATGATATGTTTGTCGATTTCGAACCCGTTCCAAGCCCAGGCGATAAATTACATGCATAGCCGCGTATTCGGAATAAACATTACTCAACGTCTTAAAGCGTAGTATTTCCTTTTCACGAGGCTAGCTATTAATTAGTTATTACAGCACATCGAAGTTATAAGACGTTGAATACGGTTTATTCTTATACCAAATTAGCAGCTTTGCATTTGATGTATAATGAAAAGGCAAAGGGTTGTAAAAGTCTTAAAATGCAATTTTCATCCGATAGAGTTATGGTGAAGTCAGGACCCTTATAAATAGATTCTGACAGAAGGGGAAAGAATTTTCAGCCCAATGTGTATTAAAAACGGAGCTTTCTGATAATTTCCATGGAAACCCCTGGCATAGTCAAAGGCATGGCTTATAGCAACTCCTGTTTGAAATAACAGTGCATAAATGCGTGCAATTAAACCGGATTAATTAATTTATTCTCGTTCTCTCAGAAAAATAAAGGAGTATGGCTTTGACCCATCTTGTTTTAATTAAGCCACCCTTTGATATGTTACGTTAAATAACATTTTCGCTCGTGCCCATATCTTCCACTTCCATGGAATCGACCGTGAGAAAAGCGCCGCGCAAAACTTATTAATATTTTCTGCCGCATGTTAGAAGTTTTCTACATCATTTTTGGGAAATTAAAATATCGCCCGATTAATAATTATATAGGCTATACTATCGAAAGGAAAGCTATTTAGAGTTATTTTTCCGCGTAAATATCTACGCAAAGGGGCCTTTATTTCGTCCCTTACGATGTTTTCATAAGAAAGTAGATAAATTATCAGTGCATCATGTCAGAAATAGTTCACAATTTGACTGCATTAACTCTCAAGGTATGAACTATGCTCCTTTTTAGAATATTAATGAAAAATTAATGTATCAAAATGAAAACATATGGTAAAATTATGTTTAAACCGGGTTGAATCTAAAATAGTCAAGGGTTTTTTGGGTATTCCTGACATTAAAGCCAAGCCTTAAAGTTTAAATAAACCTAGTGAAAGGGGTTTTTCTTTCAGTTTAAAAAACGTGAAAACGTCATGAATTTATAAATATTTTGAGTAGATATGTAGATATTTATTCGAATGCCACCGGAAATTCCAAATTTTAAACACACCGTAGCTTAATCCCGGTAATTCTTACGGTGTATTACAACTTTTAACTGCCAATAGGTTTCGTCGTTTACCTAACTATATTTGGCATTCAGAATACTATTTAATGCAGCTGTTACTGTATTTAATTACTAATTATTATTGAGAGAAACAAATTTTAATCTTTTGCAATATTTGAAATGGTAATTTACCGTTAATCTCCACGGTAACAATGGTTTGCAATCATGACATCATGCTGAAAACTTAAAAACAAAACATTTTATAACTCAGGAATAATTAATTGGATGGAAGTAACTTATAAATAAATAACAAATAGGCTGAAAGGAAGGGCGTAACACGATTGATTGAAGTCGTTGCGATTAATTAACCAGTAGAATCGGAATAAAATTTGATTTGAAAATCGTTCTTAGTTACTTCTTGAATGATTAACTAGGTAGATAGTCTTACAATTAGTAGTAGAATCAATAAAAAATTAAATATGTATATCTTCTGTGATAAATATTCGTTAACATTATCCGTAAATATACTTGGTGCTTAGGAGTCGAACCCAGGATAGAAGTGTTCACACGTTAAATAAATCCTAGGGTTTTTTTGATGAACCCCGTGTTTTAAAGACGAATTCCATCACGTCCTACAATAAACCCAAAGGTTCTATGATAAACACGAAGTTCTATGATAAAAAACTATAATTTATTATTGTAAACCCCATGGTTCAATGAAGAACCCCTTTAAAAACTCACTTTTCTTCATAGAAAGGTGGGATTCTAGAAAAAGACCTTTCAGAACTCTTTTTTCTATGAGTGTAGTGTTTCAACTTCAGACGCAATCTTCCTTATTCGTTCTATATAAACTTTGACGGGTGTAATTTCGAAGAAATAGGATTTCTTAAATAATTAGATATAACTGTAATATTTTAATTTTCGGTATTTTATCTTAATTCTGGATAAGTCGTTTTAAGAAATGTTATTCCTAAACTCATTTTAAACAAAAACTACTGTTAACGTTTGACTTCTAGCGAACACCTTTTTCAAAATTTTGTAAATGTATGGAATATAAGACAATTTATTCACAATAAGCGATAAAAAAAGCACGTGAACCTTTGTTGGAGCACTACCATCGGAAAACAAGACATTTCTCGCTAACGATGATGATGGAGTACAAACCAATGTTGGAGATTGGTGTCTATGTGGTATTGACGAAAGACCAGTAGATAGTGGTGTTAGAAGCCAATAAGTACAGATTTTTACCTCTCTGAGTGACGATGACGTAACGGATAGTTATTACAATGGACGTGTCTGTGTGTGTCTGTCTGTCACCGATTTGCAAGTCGGAGCAAACATTTACGCTATATCCGAACCGCGTTCGCAGTTCACAGTCGTTAATATAAGATGTACGCGGTGATCGGCTTGGTTACGAGAAACGTCCAGCCTGCCAATGGCAGGGCTTCGACCCAAGGTTCACGCAATTGCGGCTTTTATTATCATTTACTGTGAATTGATCGCCTTATATACCCTTAATTTCCAAAAATTGTTAAAAAGGCAAACGCTGGAATTCAACCATCAAAAATGACTATGATTTTACGAATAAAGTTTCTTAAAACTACTTAACTCGAATTAAGGTAAATTAATAACGATTAGAATAATATCAATTATGTTTATTTAATTATTCAAGAAAAACCTTGTAACCCTCCTAAGAAAAATTCTAGATTAAAGGAACACTTTCCCGAGGGCCCTGAAATATTTAAATAACTGAAAGACAACTTACAGTTTCAATCCAATACAAATAGCTCTTTATTGCAGATAACTGATAAATGGATAAACCCGTAGTTGAATTTGTACAAAAATGACTCCGTCTTGTGAAAGACGAACTCGAACTGATCAAAAAATCTTTTTCCACATTAGAATCACATTTTT
>JAEQBA010000698.1:199682-245205 GCA_019434445.1 Phalangium opilio
AACACTGTAGCCGTCAGCGATTCGGTGGTGTAGTGGATACGATGTTGGACTGCGAAGCGATAGGTTGTTGGTTCGAATCTCCGAAAGGTATGTTAATAATATTAAAAGTAAATGTTTCGTGATACTAATTAAAACGCTAACTTTCATTCCTTTCAAGGCAAAAGATATGTAGAATTAATAATCAAATTGTGCTTAAAATGAAGTACAGTCTTAATGGTAGTTCCATCAATGTCTTTAAATTAAAATTTTAATATTTGGTTTCGGGTGGGTTGGGTTGGTAAGGTTAGGTTAGGTTAGCTCAGGTTAGCTTAGGCTTAGGTTAGGTTAGGTTAGCTTAGGTTAGGTTAGGTTAGGTTAGGTTAGGTTAGGTTAGGTTAGGTTAGGTTAGGTTAGGTTAGGTTAGGTTAGGTTAGCTTAGGTTAGGTTAGCTTAGGTTAGGTTAGCTTAGGTTAGGTTAGCTTAGGTTAGGTTAGCTTAGGTTAGGTTAGGTTAGCTTAGGTTAGGTTTGGTTTGGTTCCAATAATTCGTTCACACCTTTTCCAAAATATGCTCCTTTTAATTAGCTACCACCTTTTCCAAAATATTCTCCCTTTAATAGCTCCCACCTTTTCCAAAATATTTTCCTATAATTAGCTGCCACCTTTTCAAAATATTCTCCTATTAATTAGCTGCAACCTTTTCCAAACATTCTCCTACTAATTAGCTACCACCTTTTCCAAAACATCTCCTATTAATTAGCTGCCACCTTTTCCAAAATATTCTCCTATTAATTAGCTGCAACCTTTTCCAAACATTCTCCTACTAATTAGCTGCCACATTTTCCAAAAAATTCTCTTTTAATTAGCTACCACCTTTTCTAAAATATTCTCCTATTAATTAGCTGCCACCTTTTCCAAAAGATTTTCAATTAATTAGCTGCCACCTTTTCCAAATATTTCCTATTAATTAGCTGCAACCTTTTCCAAAATATTCTCCAATTAATTATCTGACATCTTTTCCAAAATATTTCTATTATTGCTAATAAATTGTTCGTGGTAAGAGGCGGGCTTTTAATACTCATATAAATAATCTTTTTACCTCCAAACAAGGTTGGGTTGGGTTAGGTGAGGTGAGGTTCGCCGTAATTAAAACGTAGTTAAAATAAGTGCAGTAATGCATTTCAACTCACATTTATTTTAAAAAAATAAGTTGTGAAATTAAAATTATATTTATGCAAAACCACACAGTATGTCTTCTTCCAGTTCAATAGAATTTCGGTCCAATGGGACTATAATAAAATCGCACCTTTGGGCTACGTTCGGTCGAATGGGACCCCCAAAAAAAACCCCTTCTGTCGAATGGGAATTCGGTTCAATGGGACCAAAGCTACTTAACTTGGTCCTTGGGAAGCCTCAATTGCGTTTTTTCGTTTCTTCAGATACCTTTTACAAATGGAATTTTTTACATATAGGTCTGTAAAAAATCAACAACATGATTGGCATATTATATTTACTTTTTAAGGCAGAACATTTAGGACACATAAATGTCTCTTATTGGCAGTTGTGGATGTGGAATGTAGGTTTTTCTTCGTAGGAATCCTAAAGAGAATAGGGCAATTTTTGGATTGTCTTCTTTCACAAGGATGGTGTATAGTATCTAAGACTCGTGGTTCGCAAATGGAAATTCCTAGGAATGGTAATTAATTAGTACTCATTGAATGAAAAAATGTGGGAGTGTCTGATTGTACTCACAGTTTTAATTCCAGAACAAAACACGTTGTTTTCATCAAGGTAATTTATGCACGAAAAAACAGTTTCTGCATTTATTTGCAGGTTTCTGAATTCCAGAGAGTCTCTTGAATAACAGGTTTAAATACCAGGATAATTGAGGCAATCCCATCCGAAGAGAACTTGATTTTGACAGGGATTTCATGTAAATCACCAATGTTTGTAAGCATATTCCTCCTCAAATCTCCAGACACGATATTGACCCATCGGCCTTGTACTGATAAATGCAACACAGACCTTAACAGATATAATGCCAAATATTAACAGAAATAATGCCCAAAAATTAATGTTGTTTATATTAATTCATTATATCATAAATTACAATCAAAATATTACAACTTACCAGACTGATCTTTAACAAGTTCATAAACTTGACGAATTGGCTCATTGTCAATCACAGCCGGGTTAGTTGGTCTTAAATATTTAGACTGAATGTCAGTCTCACTCTCAAAACGACAAATCCGAATTTTTCCTTTTATTTTTAACATCTTCAGAATAATGTTTAGCACCAATTATTCCGATTTGATATGCGGTTGTCTCACATTTAATTCTTTAACGCTAGAAAGGCCGGCATGGGATTTACAATGATCTCCATCATCATTTGATAAGTTGCCAAGGCTTAAGTTTTCAGTAGCGACTGATTGGTTTTTAACTTCAATTTTGGTTTGTACAGCTTTCCCTTTCCCTTTAAAAGAAGTCTGACTCTCTTGTCACTTTTCTCTTTATATGTTAAGTCACACTGGGTAGAATTATCCATTGTCAGGCTAATTTACAGAACCAAAACTTACGAAACACGTTTTGCCCCGCGCATTTTGAAAGAGCAGACAGCTCTAGTTTAGTGTAAAGGTTTGTCGCAAGAGGGAATAAAATTGAATTAGCACTACTTTCGCCCTCTCCCAAGAGCTCTTTCTGATTGGCTATCTATATCGCGAGAGTGTTTTCGTTGGTTTTGGGACGCCTTGCACTGGTCAAAGCTACAAAGAGCCACTCCTGCTATTTTCTCCTGATTTTATTTGGTCCTTCAAAAAGTCATTTGTTTCATCTTGATGTAAGGAATCTGTCTCCCAAGCTTTCCTCAGTGCCATTGCAAGTAATTCATTCTTCGATGTCGCTTCAGAAAAAATATTTTCCAACTCCTCCTGACCTTTATGTTTGATTTCTGAAACTAGTTTGGTCATCTCCTTGTTATGTTTACCTTGTAGCTGGAGCCTTGTGTCACTTAAGAGTTTTTCTAATTCTTTGATTTTCTGGTTTTGTTTGTATGTTCGAAGGCGGTTTTCTCTAAATCGTTTGGTGCGTGATCTTGGCGTTAGGTTAGTAATGGTACGCCTTGATCCAGCATATCTTCTTTTCAGTTTTCGTTCCAGGGTTAAATAACCTCTCAACTTCTTTTGGTTCTTAAGATACCACTCTAAAGCTCTACAGTGACCACATTCATATATTCTTTGCTCATATATTCTTTGCTCAAGTTTTGCGTTTGGAACATTAGCTGGCGGAACAAACCAAACTGGGCAGTTCATGGACTGAAACCTTTCAAATGGGTAGTCAATTGACACCAATGTTTTAGTGTCTCTCTTTTCACATTCATCCTAAACACAAAGTAATCATGGTTCATAAAATAATGCCAGAAATTGTTGTGAGAAACCCAGGGTGACCACAGCCACGTCTTTAAAATATGGGAATATAAGGAATTTACAAACTATTTAAAATTAAATCTAATACTATGTTATTTTAAGAAAAACGTAAATATCGGGACATTGGATATACATAGTTTACAGGCATGGACGATTCCTACCATTAACACAAGGAGACCAAGCGACTTAGAACGTAAAATCGTCCGCTATTTTACACTCTAAGTGCCTGGTCTCCTTGTGCAAATAGTATGAATCCTCCTTGCGTGTAAACTATGTATTGAAATATTACAAATATAGGGAAATAGCATCCCACTTGTTAAATACAGAAAGAGTGGTCACCCTAAAACCCTGACCCCACATTTTTTACCTTGGGTATCCCAGGGTAGAATACATGCTTTGAGCTAAGTTTACTCAAAGCACCCTTTACAACGTTCCAATTAATGCAATCGGTGGTGGTTGGATTGTTATCACTTGGAAGGATGAAGTTCGTCTCTTCTGGCTTTTTAAATAAAGATAAATGGGACAGCATCCCATTAGAAGATAACAGAAGACGAATTGGTGTGTCGGCATAATGAACAGATGGTGAAACAGACAATAGGGAATTCTTTGGTGTAGCCTCTAGCTGTTCACAAATTCCACGAACATTCTTCAAATATCTCAGCTCAATGTTACCTGACAGACGATGAATAAAATATGATTATACAAATTACAATACTTAAAAACTTGTACAAGCAGGAAGAAATCATATTTACTTAAGTTTTGGTTTAAAATGTAGCCTTCAACTTCCGAAAGTAGAATAGGAACATCTTCTGTTGTTCTATTATCAATCAACTTTGGTAGTTCGATTGTTATTGTTTCTTTATCCACAAAGTCCAACTTCCTTTTTTTAGTTGAACAGTTGTTATGCTTTCCCTTTGCAACAACAAATGCGTTTAGGTCATTCCAAGCAGAAGAGGATATTACTGTCCCAATTATTTCAGTTTGAGTTTGTTTATACTGTGAAGGCTTGGCTTTACACTCGATTTGATCGTTTAAGTAAAAGTTACACTGGGTTGACTGACTTTTTGGTGTAATATTATCGCTAGAAGAGCTGCAAACCTTTTTCCGCGGCATTTTTAATTTAACTTCGGCGTTATAACGTTTTAAATAAAGTTTAACAGCGTTCAAACACGAAAATAACACTAGAGAAAATAGAACAGAGCGCGGAGGTTGCGACTCTTCCTTGAGATACGCCGCCCTATGCCAAATTCTCCCGTTTGGTGGCGTACGACCGTAATTTTCGGGAAGAATGGCATCATCAACTATAAATCTCATTGGCTGATACAATTTTAAACACGTCTCGCGCGCTTGAGCGTCTCGAAAAGCATGTCAAGCTAATGCAAAGGCAGGAAAATATGGCTGTCCGACACTTTCCCCTATTTATTTTTGGTTAAATTACTGGAATATTCAGAATTCATATCGCTTCAAAGCATGGGCTCCGTGGCTAAGTGGTTAAAGCGCCTGTCTCGTAAACAGGAGATCATGAGTTCGATTGTCGTCGGAGCCTTGCTGTTATGTTACTTGAACTAGTTTTCGTAGCTATTAAATTTTGAAAAATTAAAATAATAGTTGATTTATATATGCATATATGCAAACAATAGGGTAAAAGTTGCGACGAGTTAATTGAGTTAATTTACTGAAATATTCAGCATTAATATCGCTTCAAAGCAAGGGCTCCGTGGCTTAGTGGTTAAAGCGCCTGTCTTGTAGACAGGAGATCATGAGTTCGATTCTCGTCGGAGCCGCGCTGTTATGATACTTGAACTGTTTTTCGTAGCTATTTAAATTGAAAAATTAAAATAATTAGGGTAAAAGTTCCGATGAGTTAATTTAGTTAAATTACTGGAATATTCAGAATTCATATCGCTTCAAAGCAAGGGCTACGAGGCTTAGTGGTTAAAGCGCCTGTCTAGTAAACAGGATATCATGAGTTCGATTCTCGTCGGAGCCGCGCTGTTACGTTACTTGAACTAGATTTCGTAGATATTAAATTTTGAACAAGTTGGGAAAGCCAAAATATTACCTCTCCGAGTGGAGATGACTATCACTACCCCTTAAACAACCTAAATATATGCATCTATCGCTTTTTTTAATTCTTTGCAAGTGCAGGAATTCAATTTTAAAATAGTCAATTGTTCAAGCCTTTTCAATATCTCTCAATTGCTGTGGAAACTCTACTATCTCGCTATACCTCAACCGTATTCTTAGTCTACCAGTATGATTTGTAACATTTGTCCATATCAAAGCTGAATCATACCTCGCCACACAAAAAGCAAATGTCCCAAAACATGGAAGCCACAACACAATCACACATAAGCTAGGCTCCCACTTAACCAAAATAATTAATAAACAGTTAAATACTCACAAAGATTGGCAAAATCAATCTCCTTCAGTAATACGTAGCGCTTAAATATATTATTTTCCGTACAAAATTAATCGAGCAAATTTAACGTTTAACTTCTGCCTTTGAAATTCTATCATCAAAGAGTGATTCAACTGTTTAAAAAAAGGTTTGTTTCGCAAATAGGGCGCTATCATATCAACCGCAATTCCGTCATATTTAAAAAATATACATTGCCAACACTTTTTTAGACACAATAGTGGAAGTTTTAGCCTCATTTAAAACATGTAAAACATTATCTCATCTACAAATAGCTTACACATGTGTTTTTTACCAATACCTAGCCGTTTGGATTTTTCTAAAGCAATCTTAGCACCAAAATATTTTTGATACAAAATAAATATTCTATATTCTTCATTTTTACCTCTCCGAGTGACGTATGTCACGGAGAGGTTCTGTAACGATCGTGTGTGTCTGTCTGTCTGTCTGTGTGTCTGTTGTTACACCCACGTGACCGCGTTCGCAGTTTCCAAATCGGAGCAAACGTGTTCGCCATTTCCGAACTGCTTTCACAGTCACGGAAATGGCTACTCTACTCGAGTTCTCACACCACCATCTTCTGGTCTTTGTCCATCCCACAAGGACACCAGTCTGTACTTACTGGCTTCTAATCACCACCATCTTTTCATCTTCGTCCATCCCACATGGACACCAGTCTGTACATACTGGCTTCTAATCACCACCATCTTCTGGTCTTCGTCCAATCCACTTGGACACCAGTCTGTACATACTGGCTTCTAATCACCACCATCTTCCGGTCTTCGTCCAATCCACTTGGACACCAGTCTCTACATACTGGCTTCTAATCACCACCATCTTCTGGTCTTTGTCCATCCCACTTGGACACCAGTCTGTACATTCTGGCTTCTAAACACCACCATCTACTGGTCTTCCGTCTACTCCACATAGACACCAATCTGTCTCATTGGCTTCTACTCCATTACTATCGTTTGGTTTTAGGATATACGCGGCGATCAGCTAGGGTTACGAGAAACGTCTAGCCTCCCTAAGGTGGGATCGCCACCAAAGGTTTTCGCAATTGCGCTTTTTCCTTACTATTATAATGGAAACGAATCGTATATATACCCCAAAATTCCAAGAAAGCGGGCAAGAGGGGTACCCTTCACTTTAAACGTCAATATTAGCAAAGTTTGAGATGATAATAGGTATAACTTTATTTTAAACGATTTAACTATTATTAATGTTAATTATTGAAGATTAAAATAATTAAAAATAATTATATTTATTTAAATATTAAAGATAATCTTGTTTCTCAACTCAAAATTAATACGGAAAGAGTTAAAAAGCAGTCTATGTTTTTGTCTGTGTGTGTCCGTCCATTGTTACACTAGTGCGTCGCGTTAGCAGTTAGCCTTGTGTTGATGTGTTAAGAAATCATACAGAACCTTAATGTTCCCTTTTTCCATAATATAAAGTGAATATGTGGAAGTATTTTTCGTAATTATGATGCATTTAGTACTTTTGTAGCTTTAAAGCTCTGTTTCATTTTGATATTCCAAAGATTTTTTTTAATATTGTTATTTGAAATGGCTGTTTATATATTACTTAAGCTATACTACATCTGTATATAGAATAATCCTTGGTTTAGTGATTTCATGAAGAAAACTAAGACCTAGACTCCGGCGGGTTTATCAAGTATTATCCGCAATAGGCTGAGTGAAACAAAGAGTAAATAATTGAGGCCTGAGGTGAAGTAAACTTTGGGCTTTGATTTTCGTGTCTGAAATGAAGAGACATCAACGGTTCAGAGTGAGCCGAAAGTTAAATACACTATTAAATAATCAGGTGAAGATTTTATAATAGAAGAAAAGATCATGGTGGCAATAATAATAGTATAAGGGCTAATGGTAAACGGGTAGTAGCTACAGACTTTTTATTCTCTTTATGGTGCGCATTGACTATTAGTGCGTCTAGCTACAATTTAACTTTGGTGTTATTTAACGTTAACATTCAGGTTGGCAAACAAAGAATATTATTGAGGCGAGACGAGACGATAGTGTTTACACTGCAAACCAGTTGTGAATGTAGCTTTCAGAATATACGGTAAACAGCTGAAGCGTAGACTTCATTTCCTGATCTTTTCCCCATTGACTTATTTCCATGTGTCCAAGATTCTTCCTTATTGGATGTAAAATGTCGTCTGCTTTACTGTATTATTCGCTATGCTTAGAATACTGCTTCAATATTTCGTAAATTTTTACTTCAAAAAAGAGAAATAATTCCATAACTAGGTAAATAAGTTTGTGGTAGTAGACCTCTTGACTCGGAGAGGTAATATTTTGGTTTTCCCAACTTGTCGAAAATATATTTTTAAGCGTTTATAATGATTACTCTCTACACCTACACTAATCTTACACAAACAAGGAGTATAAATCCACTAGTGGAAGCGGTGTTGTTATTGAAAATATATATTTTTAAGCGTTTACAATGATTACGCTCTACAGCTACACTAATCTTACACAAACAAGGAGTACTATAAACCCACTACTGGAAGCGGTATTTTTATTCAAACGTAAAACAATTTCGCTTAAGTTTATCATCTCTAGGCATCGTTAAAAATGTCTCTATCACTCCTAGGTAACTGTATGCACAGGATTTTACGACATTGTAACTCAAATTCATCTGATTATGTTTTAACAAGGTTAAATCTAACTGGGAGTAAGATGAAAGGAGTAGAAGCTTATCTGTCTTAGGAAATATGAAATTTTATCTTAACAGTTCGTTAAATCATAAGTTTATAACGAAAAAACGCGGAAGGGGAAAACGAGCAGACAACAGCGATTTTTGGGGGTAGAAGGTTAAGAGCGCCAAAGTTGAACTTCCTCTCGAAACGCAATGAGAAAGTAGATAAAATAAAGCCATCAGCTATTTAACTGCGTCGATATATTTAACGACTTGACCCATTACATGCGCTTAACACTGGCTTTTATGAATCCTATTTAATGTTGGATGCTAGGAAACTTGGTAGACGTAACAGTCTGTACTAGTACCCAAGCATCCTTCAATAAACGCCTGGCAACATTGTGGTACGCATGGTACAACTAAAAACTAGGATGTGTATTTATCTTTCGACTCACTCCAAGCCTTTAAGCCCTCATTACAGAAGATTTGAAACACTATCGTAATTCCTAGTGTCTCAAATCCCTTCGTTCCTGTCCATTATGAACAGTGCTGAGAGAATGATACATCAGAAAGAGCCATTCAAATCGAATTGCCGAAAATATTATCCATATTTTCATTTCATATAACAGAGAAAACAAATTATTATGGTTCTGAGAGGAGATTCCCATTTTGGTTGTTGTTCTCAAAAATATATCGCAATGCACGGGCCTTGTTGGATATAGGAGGCAATGAAGGAAATATATCACAATGCGTGGGCCTTGATAGATACAGGAGGCAATGTAGGAAATATAACGCAATGCACGGGCCTAAATAGATATAAGAGACAATGTAGGAAATATAACGGAATGCACGGGCCTTGATAGATATAGGAGGCAATGATTAAACGACTTCGGTACTTGGGTTTATCTTTAATATTTAAATAAATATAATTATTTTTAAATATTTTAATCGCCAGTAAATAACTTTAAAAATAGTTAAATCGTTTAAAATAAAGTTGTTCCTATTATCTTTCGAAACTTTGCTAATATTGACGTTTAAAGTGAAGGGTACCCCTCTTGCCCGCTTTTTTCAAATTTTGGGATATATATACGATTCGTTTCCATTATAATAATAGATAAAAACGCATTCGCGTGAACCGATGGTGGAAGCCCTGCCATTGGGAGGCTAGACGTTTCTCGTAACCCTAGCCGATCGCCGCGTATATCTTGAAACCAATCGATGACGAAGGAAAAGAAGCCAGAATGGACTGACTGGCGCCATGTGGAATGGACAAAGACCTGAAGATGGTGGTGCATAGAAGATGGTGTCAATGTGGAATTGACGAAGAACAGAAGATGGTGGTGCATAGAAGCTGGTGTCAAGGTGAAATTGACGAAGAACAGAAGATGGTTGTGCTTGGAAGCTAGCAAGTACAGACTAGTGTCCATGTGGGACGGACAAAGACTAGCAGATTGTGATCCTTAGAAGCCAGTTAGTAAAGACTGGTGTTGGTAGATGAATGGCCAAATTTCCGTGAACCGCGAACGCGTTCCGGAAATCGGGTATTCGTTTGCTCCGATTTGTAAACTGCGAACGCGGTCACGTGAGGTCTGACAGACAGACAGACACACAGACACACAGACACATCGCTTCAAAGCAAGGGCTCCGTGGCTTAGTGGTTAAAGCGCCTGTCTTGTAAACAGGAGATCATGAGTTCTATGCTCGTCGGAGCCTCGCTGTTATGTTAGTTGAACTAGATTTCGTAGATATTAAATTTTGAAAAATTAAAATTAATAGTTGATTTAGATATGCATTTATGCAAACAATAGGGTAAAAGTTCCGATGAGATAATTTAGTTAATTTACTGAAATATTCAGCATTAATATCGCTTCAAAGCAAGGGCTCCGTGGCTTAGTGGTTAAAGCGCTTGTCTTGTAGACAGGAGATCTTGAGTTCGATTCTCGTCGGAGCCTTGCAGTTATGTTACTTGAACTTTTATTCGTAGCTATTAAATTTTGAAAAATAAAACAATAGGGTAAAAGTTCCGATGAGTTAATTTAGTTAAATTACTGGAATATTCAGAATTCATATCGCTTCAAAGCTCGGTGGCTAAGTGGTTAAAGCGCCTGTCTAGTAAACAGGAGATCATTAGTTCGATTCTCGTCGGAGCCATGCAGTTATGTTACTTGAACTATTTTTCGTTGCTAATAAATTTTGAAAAATAAAACAATAGGGTAAAAGTTCCGATTAGTTAATTTAGTTAAATTACTGGAATATTCAGAATTCATATCGCTTCAAAGCTCCGTGGCTAAGTGGTTAAAGCGCCTGTCTAGTAAACAGGAGATCATTAGTTCGATTCTCGTCGGAGCCATGCAGTTATGTTACTTGAACTATTTTTCGTTGCTAATAAATTTTGAAAAATAAAACAATAGGGTAAAAGTTCCGATTAGTTAATTTAGTTTAAATTACTGGAATATTCAGAATTCATATCGCTCCAAAGCATGGGCTCCTTGGCTTAGTGGTTAAAGAGCGTGTCTAGTAAACAGGAGATCAAGAGTTCAATTCTCGTTGGAGCCTCGCATTTATGTTACTTGAATTATTTTTCGTAACTATTAAATTTTGAAAAATTAAAACAGTAGGGTAAAAGTTCCGATGAGTTAATTTAGTTAATTTACTGGAATATTCAGAATTCATATCGCTCCAAAGCTGTGGGAGAGCGGGAGGAATTGGAGTCTGAACCGGCCGATTACCGACTGAAAAAATAATCGTAGGTTCTGGGAGGCGGCAAAATAACGCGACAGCGGATTAAAATAATAACTAAACAAAAGAAATTTATTAAAGGAATGGTTCACCCATAAACTTTTTTTGTCTCTTAGCGTCAATAGTACTTTTATAAAGATAGTGGTACTACTGAAATTAAATTATTAGCGATAGTTTTCATTTTATAATTAAAATAAAATTTTATATGGACAAAACCCTTAACCCCTATCTCTAAACTTCACTGTCGTGCTTTTCCAGACCTGCCAGATGACTGGCTGGTTTAAATAGTGTTTAGCCAATGAGATTTTAGCACTCCAAGCAGAAGAATTTAGGTCGGGGTTTTTTTTGAGTCTGACAATTTCGTCTTCAAGTATGTTTAGCTCTCGTTAGTCGTTTCGTTGATCAATTTGAATCAAAATTAATTGCCAAAATGCCAAGTTGTATTATAAAAGACTGTCAGAGTATTAACTCTAGGTGTGCGGTTAGTTTTTATACTGTTCCCGATCACTTTATGTACCCTTATAGTGCATCAAAATGCTTTACGATATGCCACGATTCGCTAGGCCTTGGCTACGGCGATCTACGGTTCAAACATAGTATCTCTACGGGCGCTGCCAACGTACCTTGTCGCCGGTCTAGCGCTCAACCGCGTAATAGTCGAGTTTACTTTTTAGTAGAAGCTTGTCCTATAGATACCTCGGCCAATAAGATGGAGGACTGAATTAATATATGAGAGTGACGTATCGCACTCTCTCTGGCTTTGCGGAAAAGCACCATACAGGCGCGATAAGGTCCTCAATGCAATTAGTTTTTTTGATTTAATTTAAAATATACTTAATGTAAAATTTTTTCAACTCTCGAAAACTTGGTTTTGGGTGTAATTAAAGGGATTACAGCAAAAAAAGTTTATGGGTGAACCATTCCTTTAAACTACTGAAGATTCATATACTACTACAAAATTAGTCACAAAAAGGGCAGCAGTAAGGAGGGAGTTTAGTTTTCGCGTTAACTCGCGATCAAAAATTTGTACACCCGCAGGTTAGGAATAAACTCAAAAAACTGACCACACAAAGGTACACTTTCAAGTTTTTCTCTCTTTCGAGGGAAAACGCGTGCGTCAAGGGTTTTTTCGGGTTTTCGTGGTGCTCCTGCATTTGGAAGCCTTGGTAAGGTACGGTGTTGTTGAACTCTTGAGAGAGGGGAGGGGAGAATTACCGGCCCATCGTACAACAGCGTTTATGTCAACAAAGGGGTTGGGGGATTAAGAGAGCTTCCAAATGCAGGTGTGCAACTTTGGGGACAAAAAACTCAAAAAATACCGCGTAAGAAAAAATACAAATGAAACTAAAAAAACACAAAAATTAATGACGACAAAGTTTGTCAATTATGTGGATAATTGCTCGAAATAAAAATTGATTATAATATTTAACACACTCCCCCGCCTTGAGCAATGCTCAAAGTAGGGTTCAATTGGCAATTTCCAAATTATACAACAATTTAATGGGCCTTTTCATCTTGGTCCCATTCGCTAACCTTAACTTGCAAGATCTGACAATATTATCGCGGCCCCTAAACAGTTCATCTATGACCGCGATTTTCCAACAAAGACGGGGCATCCTGTTCTCTTCTACTATGACGACATCTCCCACCTTTAGTTCTGGGGTCGACTTAACTCTACTTAGATGATGAGCGTTTCTCAGCTCAAGGAGATATTCTCGCTTCCAGCGGGTCCATAGTCGTTCCAACAAGGCTTGTTGGTGTTTATATCGGATTCTAATGTCCTTTCGCGTGACGGGCTGAATATCTTTTTCTGAGAATTTTCTTGATGGCAACACAGTTAACCGGCCACCAACCAGGAAGTGGGCGGGGCTCAGTGGGATTGGGTCCCCAACCTCTTGGGACATGAAAGTTATCGGCCTGGAATTTATAGTGGCCTCAACTTCCGCTAAAATTGTGGATAATTCGACATTTGATAGGCTAGCAGATCCTAAAGTTTGTTTCAATGAGTTTTTGACAGATCGCACTAGCCTTTCATAAAAACCGCCAACCCAAGGGGCTCGGTCTATAATAAACCGCCAACGGATTTTTAAATCAGTGAAGTAGTTAATTACTTCCGGATTCCGCATGTTTGCGAAAATTTCTTTTAAGTCTGTGTTCGCGCGTTTAAAACTTTTGGCGTTATCCGAGTAAATAATGCTCGGAATGGATCTACGAGCGGCGAATCTGCGAAACGCGAGTAAAAAACACTCGGCCGACATATTTTCCGCGAATTCAAGGTGAATACAGCGCGTGACCGCGCACGTAAACAAAACGAGGTAACACTTTTCACCCTTTTTATTGTAAATCGGTCCAGCGTAATCTAGACCTATGACACTGACAGGTGGAGCGGGAGTGGTTCTCTCCTCCGGAAGGGGAGCCATTCTGGCGGTACAGGGCTTCGCGCGAAACCGTCGGCAGAGAAGGCAACCAGCAACTATTCTTTTGACAAGTTGACGCGCGCGTACTATCCAGTAGGTTTCCCGTAAACCCACGAGTACGTCATTCACCCCGGCGTGATACAACCGCGCGTGGCAATTTTGAGCGAGTAGCTCAGAAAACCGATGGTTGTTTGGAAGAATCCAGGGATGGGTCTCCCTGTATGTTAGGGATTTAGTCTTCAATCTTCCTCCTACCACGAGTAGGCCAGCATTGTCTAGTTTGGGATCTAGACTACGGATTGGGGATTCCTGTTCTACTTCTTGACCAGCCTTCAACCTTTTTATTTCTGAGTGGAATACATCTTTTTGGGTGATTTTCACCCATAAGAGCTCGGAATCGCGTATTTCTTCGGCCGTTAAGGGTCCCTTTGGCTTTTCTCCTCGACCGATACGGATGAAGCGCATTACGTAGGCTGTAATGCGAAATATCTTGGTGATTGAACTGAATGCGTTTAGATTTAAAGGCGGGTCTGTTTTGATGGCGGTGGACACAACTCCTTGAGCGGCTAGGCGAGCTTCTGTTTTCATTTCATCTAAGACTTCCGTCGGGAATGGCTCTGGATTAGGATTTTGACCGAATGGAATTTTGCAGTTCGGTTCGTATAAGTATTGTGGTCCACGCCACCATTTGGAATTGTTTAGGAGGTCTTCCGCGCTTCGTCCCCGTGTTGGCAAGTCTGCCGGATTATCCCTTGTTGGGCAATAATTCCAAGTATTTGGATCGGAGTTAGCTTGAATTTCGCGTATGCGATTCGAGACAAAGGGGCGCCAGGTGTTTGACTTGTCTTTTATCCAACTCAGTACAATAGTTGAATCAGTCCACATGTGAACTGCTTCCGGTTTATTTATGAGAGCGCGCGTGACGCTTTTAGCTAAGCGAACGCCTAAGACCGCACCCATCAATTCAAGCCTGGGAATGGATAACTTGTTTATCGGGGAAACTCTGGTTTTGGCGGCAACCAGACTGGTCTGTATTTTTCCATCTTTTGTTTGACAACGCAGGTAAACAACCGCGGCGAAGCCTCTTTCGCTCGCGTCTACGTAACAGTGCAATTCTGACGTAACGCGATTATTTTCTGGAATTCCGGAGAAATAAAACCGAGGGATTTGTAATTTGCGGAGTGATGCAATCTCAGCACACCAGTTGTTGAACGGACTTGCTAATTCTTCCGGAAGTGGGTCATCCCACTGTAACTTGCGTTTCTTCTGTTTGTCTTGCCACTCCCACAGCTGCTGATAAAGGAATTTGGCGCGAACTGTGAAAGGTGAAAGGAGGCCCAGCGGGTCGTAAATTCTCGCGAGGGATCTTAATACCCATCTTTTGGTTTCTTGTTTTTCTAAGAGGAATTGCAACAAATTGTTGACCTCAAAACTTAGAGTGTCTTCTTGACTATTCCAAATTAATCCGAGAACCTTCAGTTCTCCTGGATTGGAAAGATTATGAGTGGCGCTTTCTGGGGGTGGATCCTTTTCTCCCCATAACTTTCTGAGCTCTGGTGAATTCGTATTCCATTTACGGAGATTCATTCCTGCTTTACTAATTATAAATTTGCTCTCCTCGGTGATTTCTGCGCCTTCTCTACGTTTGCGGCTCCAGCCAGTAAATCGTCGACGTACAGGCTTAATTTTAGGATTTTGCAGGTCTCCTCGAACTGGGCTTCGAATTTGCTGATATGAAATTGTAACGTTGCTACCAAAAGGAATGGACTGCAGGTGGCTCCGAACGGTACCCGAGAGATTCTGTAAGTTTTTAGTTCGGCTTTCCTCGGGTTGGTGATGTCTGAGGTCCAAAGAAATCGGAGGGCATCCCTGTCACTAGGGTTTACAGATATTTGGAGAAAAGCCTTCTCGATATCACTGGAGAAGGCGACGCGATGCTCTCGGAAACGAATGAGAACTTGGATAAGCTCGGGATTAAGGTTTGGGCCCGACTCTAGGACATCGTTGAGGGACGGCGAGTTTTGGCTATGGGACGAGGCGTCGTAGACAACACGGACTTTGGTTGTGACGCTGTTCTCCCTGACGACAGCGCGGTGGGGAAGATAATACGCTAGTTTTGGGACTGCAAACGGGTCTACTTCCTCGATTATTCCCTCTTGAAGTTGGCTTCTCAGAATATCATCGTATTCTCTCAATAAAACTGGATTAGATGCTAACTTGTTTAGCAGGTTGGTTGTTCGTTTCTTTGCCACGGCGAAATTATCGCTGAGAGTATCCTTGTTTGGTTTCCAGGGTAGTTGGATTTCATAGCGATTGTTGTCAAATTTTACGGTTTTGTTAAAGGATTCTTGGACGTCGTCCTGGAGGGGTTTTTCTAGTTCTTCGGGTTTGACTCCCATAATTTCTAGGTCCCAAAAGGCGCGTAATTGACGCGAGACAAGTTCTTCCTCCGAGACGCGTTCCGCCGCTACTCTCATTACCGTCACGGAATTTACGCTGACTACCGACCGACTCACGCTTAACTCAGCAGGACCTTGGATGGTCCATCCCAAAATCGTCTCGATCGCGGCTGTTGATTTCCCGAGACGTTCGTGTCGGTCTCTCGCGACTTCCCAATAGAAATCCGACCCGATTAGCACTTCGATTGACGCGTGATCATACTGACGACCGGTACGCGGTTCATCGGCCATAACTAGACCTTTACTTTGCATTTTTTGCACAATTTCGCCACTGGGTATTGAAACAACCGATCCGCATATTTGCGGGGTTTCAAACGCGATAACGGGAATTGAAATTGTAGGATCATGAATATTGCACAATATTACGCGCAATTTTCTTCTTTTGGAATAAACGGGAGTGTCGCTACCGAAATGATTAATACGGAGAGGTTCTTCTCAGATGACCTCTAATTGGAGACGGCGCGAATCTTCTTCTTTAATGAAAGATAACTGGCTTCCGCTATCTAATAAACAGCGGAGTTGACTGGAGGTTTGACCGTTAGGACTTTTTACGGTAGCTAGCGCGGTCTGGAGTAATATGACGCTCGAGCTATTAGAAATCGCGGACACGATATTCGCGGGAGGGTTTTCTCTTGGTTGTTCATCTGGAGTGTCCACCGATTTTGGCTCCGTGCTTTGACCTCTATCTTGGTCCTTGTTATAGCAAAGGGTGAAATGATGCTTTCTCTTACACCATTTGCACTGTCTTACTCTAGCGCGGCAATCATTAGTTCTATGACCTTCGCGTAGGCAGTTAAAACATCGACGTTTACTCATCACTATGCAGTTGATCGCGTCTTTCGTCTGGACTATGTTTAGTGCATTCGGTCGTGAAGTGACTAGTTACGTCACAGAAAAGACAAAACTTTTGGCCTGAGGTAACGCTCAGAGCAGAGAAACTGCCTTTCGGTCGGGATTCGGGACGGGAATGGCTACCTCTAGCGTCAGACTGGCTTCTTTTGGATTCGCTGTCTGTCTTTCTGGACCTAGTCAGAGCCGTGGCTCTCTCTCTACTCGAGACTTCACGCAGTAGAAAAAATTAATGACGACAAAGTTTGTCAATTATGTGGATAATTGCTCGAAATAAAAATTGATTATAATATTTAACAAAAGCAAAGGCTCCGTGGCTTAGTGGATAAAGCGCCTGTCTGGTAAAAAGGAGATCATGAGTTCGATTCTCGTCGGAGCCTCGCTGTTATGTTATTTGAACTAGATTTCGTAGCCATCAAATTTTTAAAAAATTAAAAATAATAGTTGATTTAGATATGCATTTATGCAAACAATAGTGTAGAAGTTCCAATGAGTTAATTTAGTTAAATTACTGGAATATTCAGCATTAATATCGCGTCAAAGCAAGGGCTCCGTGGCTTAGTGGCTAAAGCTCCTGTCTTGTAAACAGGAGATATTGAGTTCGATTCTCATAGGAGCCTCGCTGTTATGTTACTGGAACTATTTTTCGTAGCTATTAAATTTTGAAAAATTAAAACAATAGGGTAAAAGTTCCGATTAGTTAATTTAGTTAAATTCCTGGAATATTCAGAATTCATATCGTTTTAGAGCAAGAGCTCCATGGCTTAGTGGTTAAAGCGCCTGTATCGTAAACAGGAGATCATGAGTTCGATTCTCGTCAGAGTCTTGCTGCTAAGTTTCTTGAACTATTTTTCGTAGCTATTAAATTTTGAAAAATTAAAACAATAGGGTAAAAGTTCCGATGCAATTCCAATAAATAAAATCGCATATGATGACGAAACTACAACATATCATACAGGGGGAGTGACGAAAGAGATAGACAAATGGCACCATAGACTGGGTCATGTCAACGAAGCCGACCTGAAGGTGATGATGAATCAAAGAATGTTGAGAGGTCTACACCCGGTGAGAGGACAACTAGAAAGTTGCGATGCCTGCAAGATAAACAAAAGTCAAACACAGACATATCATCAACTGGAAAATATAAGAAGTAAAGATGTTTTACAACTCGTTCATGCTGATGTATGGGGACCTGCTCCGGTTACCTCATTGGGTGGAGCGCGTTATTACTTATCAATGGTGGATGATTACAGTCGTTACATAACAGTATTTACTATGACCAGAAAAGATGAAGTATTGCGACATTTCGATACGTACAGGAAGGAGACTGGGAGACCATTGATTAAAATTCGGACAGATAACGGTATGGAATTCTGTTCTAAGACTTTTGAAGAATACTGCAGGAAAAATGGAATTAAACATGAGAAGACAGATGTTTATTCCCCACAAATGAATGGAGTTGCGGAGAGGATCAATAGAACCATAATCGACATGACAAGAACCTTCATGAACGACGCAAAATTACCTGAATCATTATGGGCCTAGCTGGTATACACGTCGGTTTATCTGAAGAATAGATTAAAGCATAGTAAACTTGGAACGAAAGTACCTGTCGAATTATGGACGTCAAGAAAGCCAAGTAGCAGACACCTTCGAAGGATCGGAAGCGAAGCTCACGTGCATATTCATCAGAAACAGAGAAGAAATAAATTCCAAGCAAGATCAAAACCCGGGGTGTTAGTAGGATACGCCCAAAGAACCAGAGGGTATCGTATCTGGATACCGGAAGAACGTACAGTCAAAGAAACAAAACACGTACGGATAAATGAAAAAAGTCTTGGAACGCGTACATTGGCACCACTAGAAGACTATTTCTCAGTACAATGGGCAGTCCCAAACCGACAAAGTCCAGTTGCAACGCCAGAAAAACAATTACCATTACAAGCGGAAAATCAAGAAGAAAATCAAATACAAGAGGATAATCAGGAAATCCGTCATCAAGAAATCCAAGATGACCCACTCTTTCCGAAATTGCCACCAGGATGGACCCAAGAAATTCGTATAAGGAGAGGAGGGACAACGACAGGACAACATGTACACTATCGTTCGCCAGAGGGAATGAGACTGAGATCTGGGAAAGAAGTAACCAAATATGGCAGAAGGAACTGTATACCTTATGAAGCCACAGCTTTTCCATTTGGATAATATGTAAAACCAGGACTACATACTGTAATGGAGCAGGATGATAACGTGAAAGAACAAGCAAACGTAGAACCAAATGTGACGGTGGACAAGAAACAAGACGAAGAAGACATATTTTACGAGACACATTGTACGGAAGTACAAATTCTCAGAACATACGAAGAAGCGATGAAATCGGAAGAAAGCGAAGAATGGTATAAAGCAATGGAAGATGAAGTTAACACGCTAAATAATCGAGAAGTCATGGAAACGGTACCTAAACCAGGGAAATCTAAAATCGTTGGATGTAGATGGGTCTACGCGAGAAAACAAGAATCAAATAGTAATATACGGTATCGAGCAAGATTGGTGGTGCAGGGGTTCTATATGACACAAGGAATAGATTACGATCAAGCATTTTCTCCAGTGGTAAACTTCTCATTTATTCAACTATTCATTGCCTTATTCGTGGTCATGCTTGGATGGACGAGTTGTCATTTAGACGTAAGAAACGCATATTTGTATGGAAAATTACAACAAGAGGTTTACATGAAACAAATCCCAGGTTTCAACACCGCGGATCCCATGAAATACTGCTTAAAATTAAAGAAGGCATTGTATAGGTTGGCACAAAATGGCCGACACTGGTATGAAGAACTAGATCGGACGTTTAAGACAGTTGGATTCAGAAAACTATTGGGAACTAACTGCGTTTATTTCATTCCGATGAAAATCATTGTATTAGTCTATGTGGATGGCCTTCTGGTATTGGCGCATTCGCAGGAAAACCTTGATGACGCTCAAAGCCAGCTATCGAGAATATATGAAATGAAGAGCTTGGGACCAATTCGGAAGTTCTTGGGTGTCACGTTTACGAATGTAGGAGGAGGTAACTTAAAATTACACCAAGAAGATTATGTACGCCAAATAGCTTCGAAGTTTAATATTGGATGTGAAGAGCCAAGTAGTTTGCCATTATCTCCTGGAGCTATTCTGACAAGACAAGACTGTCCATCAAATGAATGCGACAAACTTAACCAAGAAGACTTCCCATATCAAGCAGTGATTGGATCGCTATTGTTCCTTGGTCATCGCACACGACCTGACATATTATATTCCGTCATAGCACTCTCCCAATTTAATCAAAATCCGGGTATGAATCATAGGAATCGGTTATGTCAGTTAGTCCGATATGTCCATGCGACGGCATTTTATGGTCTTACATATTGTAGTGATTAAAGCTTTGTCCACATTGAACTCGCGCTCGCGTGTTCGCGCCTTCGTCTATTCGCATCTTCGCAACATATCACGAAAAACATTTGCACTTCTGTTCTGATTCACGGAAAAATTTTGCTTTTCCCATTCTGAGAGCCAATAAAGTTTGAGCAATCATTGCGCCACCTGCCCTTCTCTATCGACGTTGTCCAAAGAGAAAAACGAAACTAATCGCCCCAGTCTTCCTCTCGTCTGTGATTGGTGCATTTCTCGCGAAGGCGCGAAATTCTTGGCCTAGTCGCAAGAAATTTGTATCTTCGCGAGGTGAGGACGCAAAGTAGCGAAAACACAATGTGGACAGTAGCGCGATCTTGCAAATAAGCAAAGCGAAGATGCGAACTCGCAAAATAAGGCAGTCTGGACAGGCCTTAAGTACGAAAGTAACGCGCAAGACTTTGGGTAATAAAAGTATTTATTGTGTCGGTAAATTACATGTACACCGCGTATCGTCGAGTGATCGTTCTGAGTTAATACTGCCATATATATACATGAGAGATTGTCTATTAAAAAACTAATTCGTCTATTATGGTCTACTGATAAGCTTAATCTATTTATACAACACTATTTCCCCACTTTTTTTTTTTTTTTTTTTTTTAAGTTAGAGGCCCAGTCTTTCTACAGGTTTGATAGCTCTGCCGGATCTCCTCAGCGGTTTCGGTATGGCATCTTTGGCTTGTGGTCCGGAAACTTCGTGATTACTGGCATGTGCTTCGTGCTGGTCGCGATTGTTCGCTGGGTGGTCGTGAACTGCGGGCTGATGGTTGTCGCTGATGTTGATTGGAACGATGCCATTTCCTGCGTCGAGGTTCGTGATATCGACTGGCAGTATCGTGTCGAAATGTGCGTACTCGAGGGGAAAATTTGAGATTAAGTTTTCTGTACTGGTGTTGGTCTTTGCGAAAACACTCTCGTTCTGCACCAAAGTGTTGTTTTATAATCTGTCCTCGGCGGACGTGCGTGAACGAACTTGATTTTCGTGTCTCCTATGACTTCGGCCTTCCGCTAGCACTTGGTACATGTTGGTTCCTATTAGACCTTTGATGACTCCCGGAATCCATTTTGGTCCCCTCGAGTAGTTACGCATGTATATGGGATCTTCAACTTGATGCTGATGTTTGTCATTTTTCTCTGATGTTTCCGTCTGGTTTCTGGGATGGCATAAATCCATTTTTGTAATGATGTTGCGACCCAACATTAATTCTGCAGGCGACCGTCCTGTTGAGAGAGACGTTCGCCTATGCCGCATCAATATACGTGAAATGCGATGTTCCAATGTGCCACTGGTGTATGTGTGCAGGCCTGAGTTGAGTACTTCGGCTTCCAAGCATGTGCCAGTTGAGAGCCTTTTGATTGATCCTTTTATAGTTCTCACGGTCCGTTCTGCCTGACCATTTGACTCGGGGTGGTAAGGAGGACTGGTGATGTGCCGGATTCCATTTCTCTTGATGAATTCGGAAAGCTCCGCGCTGGTGAAACACGTCGCGTTGTCGGATACTAAGGTGTCCATAATTCCGAAACGAGCCATTTTGGTCCGTAGAGATCGGATAACGTTTTGTGTTGAGGCTGTGTTGACTATGTCGACCTCGATCCACTTGCTAAACGCATCGACGATGATCAGCAGCAGTTTTCCTTCTACTGGTCCGGCAAAGTCGATGTGCATCCTATGCCATGGTGACTTTGGAACGGGCCATGCTGAATAGCTTCTCTTTGGATCATCAGCTTGCCGTTGGCACGAAGTGCAGGATGCGACGCAGTTTGCAATTTCTTTGTCGATGCCTGGCCACCAGAAGGTAGATCGTGCCAATAACTTCATCTTCACTATTCCTTGATGAGTCTCATGCAGGTATTCCATCATTGTTCTCCTTAGGCTCATTGGAATTACTACCCCTTTGACCTATCGTTAGTAGTTGGTTCATTGTTGCGAGTTCATCTCGTCTTCGGAAGTACGGTAACTCATCTTCGGCGACTTTATGCCTTGGCAACCATCCGTGTTTGACTTGATTTATGATTGATGAGAGTAGTGCGTCGTTTCTGGTTGCTTCCTCCAGTTGCTTGACTTTTACGGGACCATCGTTTAGAGATTGGATTAGCAAAACGTATTCTGCCGGGAGAGGCGAGTCGCTATCCAGCATTTGGAGTGGTAGTCTGCTTAGTGCGTCCGCGTTGGCATTGTGAGATCCCTTCTTGTATTCTATGACGTAGTCGTACGCCGACAATTGTAAAGCCCATCTTTGGAGACGTGCGGCTGCCATCTGAGGAACTGGCTTATTTCCTGACAACAACGTGACCAGTGGCTGGTGATCAGTCATTAACTTGAAACGTCGTCCCAATAAGTAGTCGCGGAATTTGGTTACTCCATATACGATTGCCAAGGCCTCTCTCTCCATCTGTGAATAATTTCTTTCAGCTGAGGATAGGGTTCGTGACGCAAAAGCGATCGGTTGTTCAATGCCGTTTGCATGGTGTGATATCACTGCTCCGATGCCGATGGGTGACGCATCGCAAGCTAACCGAACTTCTTTCTTTTGGTCAAAATGGGCGAGGACTTTGGAATTGGCTAGGAGTTTCTTCGCCTTGATGAACGCGTCTTGCTGATCTGGACCCCAACTCCACGATGCTGTTTTGACGAGGAGTGAATACAGTGGTGATAGATGCGTAGCATGGTTCGGAATGAATTTGGAGTAGTAATTTATCAGGCCAAGGAATGATCTTAATTCTTCGATATTGTTGGGCTCCGGAACTTTCCTGATAGCGTCCATCTTCGCGTTCTGAGGGTGGAGGCCTTTTCCGTCCAAACGATGTCCCAGAAAGTCGATCGATGACTGCAGGAACAGACATTTGTCTTTCCTTAGTTTCAGGCCTGCGTCTTCTAACGTGGTGAGTAGTTTGTCCAATCTTTGTAAATGATCCTCGGTTGACTTTCCCCCGAGAACGACATCGTCTTGAAATGGTGAGACGCCTTGGTGATCGTTTAGCAAGATTTCCATGTGTTTCTTGAAAATAGCTGCTGATGACGATATCCCGAATGGGAGCCGATTGTACTTGTACAGTCCTTTTGTGGTATTGATTACTACTAGGTCCTTGGATTCTTGATCCAATTCCATTGGCATTACGCGTCGCGTAGATCGATAGGAGAAAACACGGTACATCCAGCTAGTTTGGCGAATATGTCTTCCGTGCGTGGTAAAGGGTATTGTTCCCGATCGATGACTTGGCTACTGGTTACTTTGAAATCTCCGCAAATTCTGACCGTCTTGTTCTTTTTCATTACGGGCACGATTGGCGCGGCTGATTCGGCAAATGGGATTGGTGAAATAATTCCTAACTGCTCGAGTCTCTGTATTTCGTGTTCTACTTTTTCCTTCAGGGCATATGGAACGGATCTCGCCTTGAAGAATTTTGCGGATACTTCTGGTTTCCGATATAGGTGCACTTTGACGTCCTTGAGGCATCCTAATTCTGGTCCGAAGAGGTTGTCGTGTTTTGTAAGTATGCGATCCAGCGCGGACTGCTGAGATGATATGTGCGAGATAGTACTATTGACTTGCGGTAAAACCCCTTCCTTCCATATCGGCAAATCGGAGGATATCCAAGTGCGGCCACAGAGAATCGGGCCATGACCTCTGTAGATGACGAGAGGCAGTAACTCTTCCTGGCCGTTGAACCGGACTTGAGTCATGGAAAGGCCTTCGACTACGATCTGTTGACCGGAAATTGAGGCAAGGCGTATATTAAAAGGCTGAATGTCTGCTTTCTTTATGTGGTCAGCTTCGCTGCTAGGCATGAGAGTGAAGGCTGATCCCGTGTCAACCTCCATCTCTGTGGGCTTTCCGTTGATGCAGCACATGATTTTATATGGCGCGGGTATGTGCTCTTGGGTTTTTCGTGTTGCCAGATGGTAGATACCGTTCAAATCTTGTGATAAGGGTATTGTTGTGACGTAAGAGATATGCTCATCGGAACTGTAGTGGTCCTGAACTGTAATTTGGTTGGCCGTTGCAGATGGTGGGTTCCTTTTAGGTAGGCGACATACTCGAGCCAGATGACCTTCCTTGTTGCAATTGTAGCATATGGAATTTAGAAACGGGCAACTTGTTGCAGGGTGCTGAGTATCTGTGCATCGAGAGCATTCTTTGTTCGATTGGTGTCGCATTCTCTCGTGATGCTTGCGTTGCTGGCTGAACTTAGTCCGCCCGTTACGTCGTTGTTTGGATAGAACGGAAACAGCGTGCACACCTTCTGGGTTATCATTGTTCTGCAATTTAATGTCCACGACATTTCTGGCAGCAGATTCCATCGTTTGGGCAATTGAGATGGCTTTTGCCAAAGTTAATTGTGTTTCGGCCAAAAGTCTAGCTTGCAATGCGTCGTCGCGACATCCACAAACTAGCCTGTCTCTGAGCATGGTGTCCAAAGTGGTCTGATAATTGCAAAATTCGCTCATCTTCCTCAACTCTGATACGTAAGTTGCAATGGATTCCCCGTCCTTTCTATTGCGGCTGTTGAATTTGTATCTCTCTACGATCTCCGAAGGTGTGGGACTGAAATGTTGACTCAGTGCGGCGACCAATTCGTCGTAGGTCTTGGTGGTGGGTTTAGCAGAACTGACCAGACTGCGTAGAATTGCGTATGCGTCAGCTCCTATCACCGTCAGTAGCATGGACTTCTTTTTCGTGTCGTTAACGATGTCGTTGGAAGCAAAGAATTCATCTAATCTTTCCGCGTATAGTGTCCAAATTTCTGAACTACTGTCAAACGGCCCGATTTGTCCGAAAAGAGCCGTGGCCATCGTTACTATTTACTCACGACTTGACGCGTACTAAGTAATTACCGGATCTCGCCTCCGTCGCCAATTTGTAGTGTTTAAGTTAGAAAGTAACGCGCAAGACTTTGGGTAATAAAAGTATTTATTGTGTCGGTAAATTACATGTACACCGCGTATCGTCGAGTGATCGTTCTGAGTTAATACTGCCATATATATACATGAGAGATTGTCTATTAAAAACTATTTCGTCTATTATGGTCTACTGATAAGCTTAATCTATTTATACAACACATATCAAAAGCAAAGCCAATTCAAAGTCGAAGTATACTCAGACAGTGATTTGGCCTCAAATAAGGACACAAGACGATCAACTTGTGGTTACGTTTGCTGCATCGGTTCCTCACCATTCTCATGGAGGTCATTTCAACAAAAATCAATATCGTTGTCTACAATGGAAGCGGAGTATATCGCGTTGTCGGAAGCAGTGAAGGAAGTTCTATGGTTAAAACCAATGTTGGAAGATTTGAAGAACTTCGAAGTTACGTTTCACACACCAGAAGTATTCTGCGACAATCCATCCGCGATACATTTTTCAAGAAACGCCGTAGAAACAAATATATATTGATTATTAAATATTGATTAAATATATATTGAAATATGTACCCTCAAAACAGAGCGTGGCAGATGTATTCACTAAGACATTATAAAAATTAAATTTCTTACATTGTGTTAATATGTTAAAATTAAGTTAGGAAAATGTTAGCTCTAAGAAACACTAATTACTAAACAAAATTATTCTAAATTATTTGATGTATTTAAGAAATTAATTTAATTAATATATTTTTGTAAAATGTTAAATAGGGAGAGTCTTGTTGGAAAAAACAATAGGGTAAACGTTCCTACGAGTTAATTTAGTTAAATTACTGGAATATTTAGAATTCATATCACTTCAAAGCAAGGGCTCCGTGGCTTAGTGGGTAAAGCGCCTGTCTCGTAAACAGGAGTTCATGAGTTCGATTCTCGTCGGAGCCTCGCTGTTATGTTATTTGAAGTAGATTTCGTAGCAATTAAAATTAAGTTAGGAAAATGTTAGCTCTAAGAAACACTAATTACTAAACAAAATTATTCTAAATTATTTGATGTATTTAAGAAATTAATTTAATTAATATATTTTTGTAAAATGTTAAATAGGAGGAGTCTTGTTGGAAAATAGATATCTAACATTGTACAAAAAACTAAATGGCCTACTAATAAAAAAAACTACTATAGATCACGTGACGGAGTTGTAAAGAGACTCCCCAGATAAGAGCTAGTCAGTCTGCTTTTTGAGTCGGGATATAGAGTGGTTATTTTTGAAAGCCAGAGATGAATCGGATGTTTAATTTAAACTAATAAAGTAAATCATTTATTTAACAAAGAAGTCGTGATTATTTCACTATCAGCCAACCTCTAAAAATAACAGGTGGCTTGCTGTTATGTTACTTGAACTATTTTTCGTAGCTATTAAATTTTGAAATATTAAAATAATAGGGTAAAAGTTCCGATGAGTTAATTTAGTTAAATTACTAGAATAATCATAATTCATATCGATTCAATGCAAGGGCTCCGTGGCTTAGTGGTTAAAGCGCCTGTCTAGTAAACAGGTGATCATGAGTTCGATTCTCGTCGGAGCCTCGCTGTTATGTTACTTGAACTAGATTTCGTAGCTATTAAATTTTGAAAAATTAAAACAATAGGGTAAAAGTTCCGATGAGTTAATTTAGTTAAATTACTAGAATAATCATAATTCATATCGATTCAATGCAAGGGCTCCGTGGCTTAGTGGTTAAAGCGCCTGTCTAGTAAACAGGTGATCATGAGTTCGATTCTCGTCGGAGCCTCGCTGTTATGTTACTTGAACTAGATTTCGTAGCTATTAAATTTTGAAAAATTAAAACAATAGGGTAAAAGTTCCGATGAGTTAAGTTAGTTAAATTACTGGAATATTCAGAATTCATATCGTTTCAGAGCAAGAGCTCCGTGGCTTAGTGGTTAAAGCGCCTGTCTCGTAAACAGGAGATCATGAGTTCGATTGTCGTCGGAGCCTTGCTGTTATGTTTCTTGAACTAGATTTCGTAGCTATCAAATTTTGAAAAATTAAAAATAATAGTTGATTTATATATGCATATATGCAAACAATAGGGTAAAAGTTGCGACGAGTTAATTGAGTTAATTTACTGAAAAATTCAGCATTAATATCGCTTCAAAGCAAGGGCTCCGTGGCTTAGTGGTTAAAGCGCCTGTCTTGTAAACAGGACATCATGAGTTCGATTCTCGTTGTAGCCTTGCTGTTATGTTACTTGAATTATTTTTCGTAGCTATAAAATTTTGAAAAATAAAACAATAGGGTAAAAGTTCCGATGAGTTAATTTAGTTAAATTACTGGAATATTCAGAATTCATATCGTTTCAGAACAAAAGCTCCGTGGCTTAGTGGTTAAAGCGCCTGTCTCGTAAACAGGAGATCATGAGGTCGATTCTCGTCGGAGCCTCGCTGTTATGTTACTTGAACTAGATTTCGTAGCTATCAAATTTTGAAAAATTAAAAATAATAGTTGATTTAGATATGCATATATGCAAACAATAGTGTAGAAGATCCGATGAGTTAAATTAGTTAAATTACTGGAATATTCAGCATTAATATCGCTTCACAGCAAGGGCTCCGTGGCTTAGTGGTTAAAGCGCCTGTCTAGTAAACAGGAGATCATGAGGTCGATTCTCGTCGGAGCCTTGCTGATAAGTTACTTGAACTAGATTTCGTAGCTATTAAATTTTGAAAATTAAAAATAATAGTTGATTTAGCTATGCATATATGCAAACAATAGAGTAGAAGTTCCGATGAGTTAAATTAGTTAAATTACTGGAATATTCAGCATTAATATCGCGTCAAAGCAAGGGCTTCGTGGCTTAGTGGTTAAAGCGCCTGTCTTGTAAACAGGAGATCATGAGTTCGATTCTCGTCGGAGCCTCGCTGTTATGCTACTGGAACTATTTTTCGGAGCTATTAAATTTTGAAAAATTAAAACAATAGGGTAAAAGTTCCGATAAGTTAATTTGGTTAAATTACTGGAATATTCAGAATTCATATCGCTTCAAAGCATGGGCTCCGTGGCTTAAAGGTTAAAGAGCCTGTCTAGTAAACAGGAGATCATGAGTTCGATTCTCGTCGGAGCCTCGGTGTTATGTTACTGGAACTATTTTTCGTAGCTATCAAATTTTGAAAAATTAAAACAATAGGGTAAAAGTTCCGATTAGTTGGAAAATAGATATCTAACATTGTACAAAACATATAAAAAACTAAAGGCCTACTAATAAAAAACTACTATAGATCACGTGACGGAGTTGTAAAGAGACTCCCCAGATAAGAGCTGTCAGTGTACTTTTTGAGTCGGCATATAGAGTTGTTATTTTTGAAAGCCGGAGATGAATCGGATGTTTAATTTAAACTAATAAAGTAAATCATTTGTTTAACAATGAAGACGGGATTATTTCACTATCAGCGAACCTCTAAAAATAACAATATGGAAGCAGAGCGTGGTTGCGTTTCGGTGTCGATTGTGAACGTTGGACACGCGATATAGCAAAGGCTTAACAATCGGACGGGACGGACGGTGCACATGCGGTATAGGAAAGGGTTAGGTACAGTAAAGGGAAATTAACGGATTTAACATGGCTACTGGTGGTGGTACTAATTTCGCACTCGGAAACATTCGGAAATTAGACGGTCAGAACTATCATTCATGGCAATTCGAATTAGGTTTAGCTTTACGCGCTCAGAAACTATTCGGATTTATTGCTGGTACGGAAGTGGCCCCAGCCACAACGGACGTTCGCGCAACAAATGTGTACGAAGAAAGAAGAGGTCTCGCGCATGCAATTATCGGCATGGCGCTTAACGATGAAAATAGTCGGTTTGTTGACGGACTAACGGAACCCAAGGACATTTGGGATAAATTAAAGACGATATACGTTCCTCAATCGCGAGCACGAATAACCATATTAAGACGGCAATTATATACAACATCGTTCCAACCAGGTGAAACGATGGCAACGTTTATTGGCCGAGTAGAACACGTGAGAAATCAACTAGTAGCAGCGGGCGAATAAATACCGGACAAATACATAGCTTATTTGTTAATAGGATCACTCCCCGACTCGTATAGTTCGCTAGCACAGTATATGTATCAACTGAGCGACGCTGAGTTTACAACTACAACCATTAAGGACAAATTAATGGCAGAGTAGGAAGACATTTGCTCAGAGACAGTGAGCAGACAAATACAGAAGCATTCTCGACTCAAGCACCATCAGTTCCTCAGAATAACCGGCCCAACAATAGATGCCCAGTAGACAACCAGAAGAGCCACATGGAGTGTTATAATATCGGTAGAAGAGGACATAAAAGTTACGAATGTAGATCGTACTCAAGAGGCAGAACAGCTTACAGAACACCACGTGCAACATCACGCAGGGGAAACAGTATCAGCCTGTAACACTCATCACGGTAAACAAACGTGGATTATTGATTCAGCATCGACGCATCACGTGTGTAATCAAAGGGAATGGTTCGAAAATTATCAACCTATGCAAATGGACGTCAATCTGGGAGAAGGCATTTCAAAAGCTGAAGGAACAGGAGAGGAGAAATCCGAAGATCGCCAGATAGCCAAGGAACCAGGAACCGAACTAATCAATCTGCTCTCTTCTATTCATAGATATATCTCTACTGACTGGCAAAGTGGGGAATCAGATGGATAGAAGGTGACACGACTTCCAGCACACGTAATCAAGTAGACAGTCTCCCTTAAAATGTCGTTAAGTGCGGAGAGTCAACGGTAATTTGCGGCGTGCTACTATTAAGAATGTCGGCTTAAACCAGCTACGGACACGACTATACGCCAGGACTTCGGATCAAAAGGGATATTCAAACGGATCGGATGTGTCTCCTCTGACTACCCCAACAAAGCCGGAAATAAACGCCACCATCAATTCAAGTAACCCAGAAAGACGTAATTATCTACAGAACTGCGGAACGTGTTCGGTTTTTTTGCGGCATTATAGACTCAATGACTCTCGGTTCTCATTTTTTAAGAACTTAACGCGTACGGTTATCTCAAGCGGTAGAAACGAGATAAAAAAATTACATTAAAACGTACAATTAGCTAACCGTATAAAAACGCTTTCGAAACCGGTAAAAAATAAACGGACAAAAAACAGCATCTAAATTATGGTCGAACAAAAAATCGCTTATCTTGAACTTAAACTGTGATTAACGAAATCCGAAGATCGCCAGATAGCCAAGGAACCAGGAACCGAACTAATCAATCTGCTCTCTTCTATTCATAGGTAGTTATAACGATTTATTTCTTCTTAATTTTTACACGTATTGGTACTACCAAATAATATCCACCCAAACGACCGCGCTCACTGGCAATAAATACTAAAATGGAAGCCTCACTAAGTGATATACTTAGAGAAATGAAGGATATGAGGGCAACGATAAAAACTGATGTAGATAAGATGGGGACTAAGATTAGGTCAGAAGTACAAACTATAGCGTTGAAGGTTGATGACATAAAAACGGCGATGAAAGAGACAAATGGAAAAATTGATAAGATATGTAGAAAAGTTAATGAACATGAAACTAGAATAGAGAAACTTGAAAAGCAAAGCGAAATGGTAGAGGATATAAGATTTGATTATGATAGTTTTGTAATTGATATTAACAACAAGCTAGAATTAAAAAATAAAGAGATTAATGAGCTAAAACATAAGCAGGAACTTATAGAACTGGACAAACGAAGAAATAATTTAGTTTTAACCGGTATACCTGAAAAACCAGGTGAAACCAGAGAGCAGCTAGCAGATATCGTGAACGATATCTTTAAGGGATTAATGGGCATACCAACTAGAATACGACCCACACAAGTATATAGACGTGGTGAAATCCGTAGGATAGTTTTAAGTGTAGGAGACGCTGATACTAAAAGAGAGATCTTAAAAAAGGCTTACCAATTAAAAGGATCAAATATATTTATATCACATGATTTCACGCCGAAACAAGAATTTGCTCGATTCCACTTAAGACAGTTCTGTAAAATCCCTGGAAATGAGAAAACTAAATTTATTTCCCACTTCATGCTACAAAAAGGTGATGAAAAATATTATTACAATGAACTTGAACAAAAAGTTCTTGTAAAGAACTAAAATTAAATACCAATAAAATACTCTATATTTGTTATCCATAATTACCCAAAATGAAATTAATCTACTCGAACATCAGAAGCGCAAGATGTAATTTACCAAATCTGATTGCAACGCTAGCGACAAAAGAGATAGATCCGGATATAATAGCCTTAACAGAAACATGGTTTAGAGAAAATACATTTTTATACTTGCAAAATTATAATTTTTTTGGAATAGGGAATAGACTAGGTGGGGGGGGGTGGGATTCTACTGTAAACAATATATAAAAATAATCAGAATTTCAAACCTATGCATGTGTACGCAAGACGTGGAGAGTTATGTTATAAAGGTTTTAGAAACTGACGAAATCTATGCGATAATATATAGACCCCACTCCTCAAACTTTCACAATTTTTTAAATGCCCTGGAATTCATATTGGAGGGACTGGGAAATAATAAAAATAGGAAAATATTAGCAGGTGATTTTAATATAAACTTACTAGAAACCACTCCATTCTCGAATGCCTTAATAGAACTATGTTTGAGCTATGGTCTCAAACAAACTGTCCAAACTCCCACTAGAACAACGATAAGCACTGCCACCTGTATTGATAATATCTTTATAAATTTTGAGGGCATTACCAAAGTACTAGCCAGCGTGGATATAACTGATCATATGCCCTTATACCTTACCTCTACAACAATTCTGAAAAAAGACAACACAGTTAGATTAAGAGATTACAGTAAAACCAATTTACAAAAATTTAAATCAAGAATCAACAATATAAATTGGGAACAACTTTACAATAACTCTGACATTAATACTGCTTACGATTTCTTCGAAGAAAAAATCAGTGCCGAATATAACATGAGTTTTGCATACAAGACAATAAAATTAGGAAAAGACTCGTGGATAACAGACGATATAAAAGAAATTTTGAGGAATAAACATAAAGCACAAAAAAGGTTTAGAAGATCGCCCTCACAGATGAACAAAGATCAATACCTACATCTCAGAAACCGAGCAAACAATATTATTAGAAATAGCCGTAATGAGTTTTTCAGGAGTAAGTTATATGGTTCAAAAACGAATAAAGAAAAATGGCAAATTGTAAATCAACTATTGGGAAAAGGTCAAATGACCCCAGAACAAATTACATTACACCCTAATAATTTAAATGAATATTTTACTAGCAACGAATCTAAACCAGTTAATGTTAGATCATTAAACTTTCTCGAACTAAACCCCAACACAATGGCTCTGTACGAAACCGACGAAGCAGAACTTGTAACCATAATTAACTCTCTCCAAAATAACTCGTCGCCTGGCTTTGACGGCATAAAAGCTAAACCGCTGAAAATAGTGTTAGAAAGCATAATAACCCCTCTTAAATACCTAATTAACTTATCCTTCAATCTAGGTATCTATCCAGAAAATCTAAAAAAAACTATAATAGTTCCAATTTTTAAAAAAGACGACCCAAAAACGCCGTCAAATTATCGCCCTATTTCACTTCTATCTATTATAGCAAAAATATTTGATAAAGCCTTTCACGTGCGACTCAACTCCTTCGTGGAGAAATTTAACATATTATCGGAATTTCAATTTGGTTTCCGTAGTGGAAATGGTACAATGGAAGCATTAGGGGGAGAATATAAGTATATACTAGAGGCACTTGATCAAAGTGAAATCTGTGTGGGCGTTTTTCTGGATCTGCGAAAAGCTTTCGATAGTGTAGATCACGAACATCTACTAAACAAACTATACAAACAAGGGATCAGAGGAACTGCAAGTGCGTGGCTAAAAAGCTACCTAGAAAATAGACATTGCTACACTAGAGTGGGAAGGGATTTATCTGCGCCAAGTCAATTAATGTCTGGAGTTCCGCAGGGCTCTATAATATCACCACTCTTATTTAATCTATTTATAAATGACCTCATAAAACAGGCACCGTCCGGTCACATGTTCATGTACGCAGATGACGCGCTCCTCTTATACAAATCCGCAAACCCAATAAATGCAATAGATCAATCAAACCACTACCTAGATAAGATATTTAAGTGGATCACAGATAATGGGCTTCTCCTTAATATAAAAAAGACGGAATGCATAATATTCCATAATAGGGGTACAGATGCCAGTAGGGTACTAAATGGTATTGAACTTAATAAGGAAAAAATTAAAATAGTAGATAAATACAAATATCTAGGCCTATACTTTGATAAACACCTGACCTGGGACAGTCATGTTAATATAACCAGCTCAAAATTAGCCCGAGTGAATGGATTACTTTACCATTGTAGAAAAATGGTACCCAGAAATATTCTAATTGAAATATACCACGCATTATTTAATTCGGTGCTCTCCTATGGAATACAATTCTGGGGCAACACAACAAAAGCTAATAAAAATAGGATACATATCCTAAAAAAAGGGCAATTAGATCAATATATAATTTATCATTTAGAGACCATTCCCAAGAGTACTTTACTAGGGCAAAAATTTTAAACATACAAGAGAGTATACAGTATAATAGCTTATGTTTCATATACACAAACATTAGGCGGGAAAATAGTCTACTAAAAATGAAGCAGAAAAATAGACATACTAGATCACTAGAGCTATTAGATTTACCTAAATGTAACACTTCAAAAAAATTCACGTCTATATTTTATACGGGAATAAAATTATATAACACAATATCACCTGAAATTCAAGCAAAACCGACTTTAACTAGATTTAAAAAAGACTACAAAATCACTAATATTAGAAAAAAATAATAAAACCTTTACTTTTTTATTTAATTTGTTTTTATAAAGCCACCTTTGGCATAACCAATTGTTAAATTTTTTATATTATAATTCTTTTTTCATGAATCTTAACACTAATTATTATAATACACTATTGTTAAATCTATTTTTTATTTGATTAAATTAAATTGTTGTGTTAAATAAAGCAGATAGGCACGGGGCTTACAAGTCACAATGTGACTTAGCCCCGTAGCAAACTGTATATGTAATGAAAAGAAAAAATAAACATTTTTTGAATTGAATTGAATTGATGTATATATAGCAATTGACCAAAATAAGATTCATCTAAGGAACGTCATATATGCCCCCAACATGAGCAAGAATTTATTGTCCATACGCTTAGTGGATGAATCAGAGCACAAAACAACTTTTCATGGAAGAACGTGTACAACTTATTTTCCAGACGGCACTATTGCGTGGCAAGCAAGACTGCGAGACAAGTTCTACACTCTAGAAGCAATTCCAATAAATAAAATCGCATATGATGACGAAACTACAACATATCATACAGGGGGAGTGACGAAAGAGATAGACAAATGGCACCATAGACTGGGTCATGTCAACGAAGCCGACCTGAAGGTGATGATGAATCAAAGAATGTTGAGAGGTCTACACCCGGTGAGAGGACAACTAGAAAGTTGCTATGCCTGCAAGATAAACAAAAGTCAAGCACAGACATATCATCAACTGGAAAATATAAGAAGTATAGATGTTTTACAACTCGTTCATGCTGATGTATGGGGACCTGCTCCGGTTACCTCATTGGGTGGAGCGCGTTATTAATTACCAATGGTGGATGATTACAGTCGTTACATAACAGTATTTACTATGGCCAGAAAAGATGAAGTATTGCGACATTTCGATACGTACAGGAAGAGCGCCAGGAAGACTGGGAGACAATTGATTAAAATTCGGACAGATAACGGTATAGAATTCTGTTCTGTCTTGGAACGCGTACATTGGCACCACTAGAAGACTATTTCTCAGTACAATGGGCAGTCCCAAACCGACAAAGTCCAGTTGCAACGCCAGAAAATCAATAACCATTACAAGCGGAAAATCAAGAAGAAAATCAAATACAAGAGGATAATCAGGAAATCCGTCATCAAGAAATCCAACATGACCCACTCTTTCCGAAATTGCCACCAGGATGGACCCAAGAAATTCGTATAAGGAGAGGAGGGACAACGACAGGACAACATGTACACTATCGTTCGCCAGAGGGAATGAGACTGAGGTCTGGGAAAGAAGTTGCCAAATATTGCAGAAGGAATCGTATACCTTATGAAGCCACAGCTTTTGCATTTGGACAATATGTAAAACCAGGACTACATACTGTAAAGGAGCAGGATGATAACGTGAAAGAACAAGCAAACGTAGAACCAAATGTGACCGTGGACAAGAAACAAGACGAAGAAGACATATTTTACGAGACACATTGTACGAAGTACAAATTCTCAGAACATACGAAGAAGCGATGAAATCGGAAGAAAGCGAAGAATGGTATAAAGCAATGGAAGATGAAGTTAACACGCTAAATAATCGAGAAGTCATGGAAACGGTACCTAAACCAGGGAAATCTAAAATCGTTGGATGTAGATGGGTCTACGCGAGAAAACAAGAATCAAATAATAATATACGGTATCGAGCAAGATTGGTGGTGCAGGGGTTCTATATGACACAAGGAATAGATTACGATCAAGCATTTTCTCCAGTGGTAAACTTCTCATTGATTCAACTATTCATTGCCTTATTCGTGGTCATGCTTGGATGGACGAGTTGTCAAATCCCAGGTTTCAACACCCCCATGAAATACTGCTTAAAATTAAAGAAGGCATTGTATAGGTTGCCACAAAAGGGCCGACACTGGTATGAAGAACTAGATCGGACGTTTAAGACAGTTGGATTCAGAAAACTATTGGGAACTAACTGCGTTTATTTCATTCCGATGAAAATCATTGTATTAGTCTATGTGGATGACCTTCTGGTATTAGCGGATTCGCAGGAAAACCTTGATGACGCTCAAAGCCAGCTATCGAGAATATATGAAATGAAGAGCTTGGGACCAATTCGGAAGTTCTTGGGTGTCACGTTTACGAATGTAGGAGGAGGTAACTTAAAATTACACCAAGAAGATTATGTACGCCAAATAGCTTCGAAGTTTAATATTGGATGTGAAGAGCCAAGTAGTTTGCCATTATTTCCTGGAGCTATTCTGACAAGACAAGACTGTTCATCAAATGAATGCGACAAACTTAACCAAGAAGACTTCCCATATCAAGCAGTGATTGGATCGCTATTGTTCCTTGGTCATCGCACACGACCTGACATATTATATTCCGTCATAGCACTCTCCCAATTTAATCAAAATCCGGGTATGAATCATAGGAATCGGTTATGTCAGTTAGTCCGATATGTCCATGCGACGGCATGTTATGGTCTTACATATCAAAAGCAAAGCCAATTCAAAGTCGAAGTATACTCAGACAGTGATTGGGCCTCAAATAAGGACACAAGCCGATCAACTTGTGGTTACGTTTGCTGCATCGGTTCCTCACCATTCTCATGGAGGTCATTTCAACAAAAATCAATATCGTTGTCTACAATGGAAGCGGAGTATATCGCGTTGTCGGAAGCAGTGAAGGAAGTTCTATGGTTAAAACCAATGTTGGAAGATTTGAAGAAGAACTTCGAAGTTACGTTTCACACACCAGAAGTATTCTGCGACAATCCATCCGCAAGACATTTTTCAAGAAAAACGCCGTAGAAACAAATATATATTGATTATTAAATATTGATTAAATATATATTGAAATATGTACCCTCAAAACAGAACGTGGCAGATGTATTCACTAAGACATTATCAAAATTAAATTTCTTACATTGTGTTAATATGTTAAAATTAAGTTAGGAAAATGTTAGCTCTAAGAAACACTAATTACTTAACAAAATTATTCTAAATTATTTGATGTATTTAAGAAATTAATTTAATTAATATATTTTGTAAAATGTTAAATAGGGAGAGTCTTGTTGGAAAAAACAATAGGGTAAACGTTCCGACGAGTTCAGAATTCATATCACTTCAAAGCAAGGGCTCCGTGGCTTAGTGGGTAAAGCGCCTGTCTCGTAAACAGGAGTTCATGAGTTCGATTCTCGTCGGAGCCTTGCTGATAAGTTACTTGAACTAGATTTCGTAGCTATTAAATTTTGAAAAATTAAAAATAATAGTTGATTTAGATATGCATATATGCAAACAATAGTGTAGAAGTTCCGATGAGTTAAATTAGTTAAATTACTGGAATATTCAGCATTAATATCGCGTCAAAGCAAGGGCTCCGTGGCTTAGTAGTTAAAGCGCCTGTCTTGTAAACAGGAGATCATGAGTTCGATTCTCGTCGGAGCCTCGCTGTTATGTTACTGGAACTATTTTTCGGAGCTATTAAATTTTGAAAAATTAAAACAATTGGGTAAAAGTTCCGATAAGTTAATTTGGTTAAATTACTGAAATATTCAGCATTAATATCGCTTCAAAGAAAGGGCTCCGTGGCTTAGTGGTTAAAGCGCCTGTCTTGTAAACAGGAGATCATGAGTTCGATTCTCGTCGGAGCCTCGCTGTTATGTTACTTGAACTAGATTTCGTAGCTATTAAATTTGAAAAATTAAAAATCCTATGAAAAAACGTACAAAAATAGGCCAAGCCTCGCCTCGTGCCTTTTCCGCCGTAAAACGTTCTGAGATCCCATGTAGAGCCAAGTCTGCCTTTTTGTTCTTATTCAATCGCCAATTGAACAATTATGTTATAAATTAAGTACTTTTCCTAATTAATAACCAATATTCTTTCACTCTATCATTATTATACATCTTTTTTCGTATCAAAAATATCGTGACTTGGCAATCGCAGGTAAGGAATATTAAAAGGGAGTAGAGGGGATATTCACTAAATCGTCGCCGATTTTAAAATAATCGAAGGGATGTTCACTAAATCGTTATGGTTGAGGGGATATGAACAAGTTTATAAGGCGAGTTATGCATAACCCTATGTACACGTTTATAAGGTAATTACCTTATATCAAGTCACGATATTTTTGATACGAACAAAGATGTATAATAATGATAGAGTTAAAGAATATTGGTTATTAATTAGGAAAAGGACTTCATTTATAACATAATTGTTCAATTGGCGATTGAATGAGAACAAAAGGCAGATTTGGCTCTACATGGGATATCAGAATGTTTTACGGCGGAGGGGGCACGAAGCGAGGCTTGGCCCATTTTTGTACACGTTAATGTTTTTCATAGAATCTCACTTCTTTTTGTAGACCCTCTCGTTATACTTCGGTAGTTATATTAAAACAAGACCCTCTCGTGGTACTTCGTTTGCCATTATAATCGCAAACGTTTGTCCAAATTTACGCTGAATTACCCCTTTCGACCCGCAGAGAATATGCAATAACGATTGTACGCGATATCCTATAATATAAGAATGTAGCATCAGTTACGACACATATCTTTTAAACTACTATTCCTATTAGCTTTAATATATATTTAACTTTCGGTTAACTTTGGAGCTTTGCGTCCTTTCATCAAGAACACAAAATATTTCTGTTGAAAAGACGGCAGCGCCATCTGGTTTTAAAATAAAGAACTAAAGAACAATTTTATAAAAATTTCGGGATGTTTTAATTTTTCAATGCTTTATAAAATAAATGAAAACTAAATCATGAATTTTAAGTTTCTATCTCCCCTAGAAGCGCCTTAGAATTTTGATTATCGGTGAGTGAGTGAGTGAGTGAGTGAGTGACAAAATAAGGTAAATTTCACCTGCGATATTTCGAAAAGTATATAGGGTAGGAACTTGAAACTTGGAAACTATAGCTACAATTGACAGTCCTCGCGGCAAGCAAAATTTCAGGCTTTTACCTGTACCCATCACGAAGTTACAGTGGGCTTAAAAGTGCCACGAGTTGCTTCGAGAAAAGGATGTCAGTGCTCGACTTGGCTGGGAGCACGGCATACCCCCATATCTACAGTGCAAAACGAAATACCTAGCAACTAAAATATTTTCCAAGAACCCAGAGAAATGTCACGCTGATTTAGATCCTAAGCAACAAGACCTTGAGTCACAATCCAGGTACCTGGCCCGAGAAACTTCTAGAACATTTTTTAACCCTTAAATCCGTATTTGGTCCCAAAACAAAAAGGTTTGCCTATTCGCTGATAACATGAATCCGCCCGGCGCTTTGGTCCCATTGAACCGAATTCCCATTCGACAGAAGGCGGTTTTTTTTGGGGTCCCATTCGATCGAACGTAGCCAAAGGTGCGATTTTATTATAGTCCCATTGGACCGAAATTCTATTGTACTGGAAGAAGACATACTGTGTGGTTTTGCATTAAATATATTTTTAATTTCAAAACTTATTATTGTTAAAATAAATGTGAGTTGAAAATGAATTACTGCACTCCTAGCCTAACCTAACCTAACCTAACCTAACCAAACGTAACCTAACCTAACCTAACCTAACCCAACCCAACCTTGTTTGGAGGTAAAAAGATTATTTATATGAGTATTAAAACAATTTATTAGCAATAATAGAAATATTTTGGAAAAGATGTCAGATAATTAATTGGAGAATATTTTGGAAAAGGTGGCAGCTAATTAATAGGAGAATATTTTGGAAAAGGTGGCAGCTAATTAATAGGAAAATCTTTTGGAAAAGGTGGCAGCTAATTAATAGGAGAATATTTTAGAAAAGGTGGTAGCTAATTAAAAGGAGAATATTTTGGAAAATGTGGCAGCTAATTAGTAGGAGAATGTTTTGGAAAAGGTTGCAGCTAATTAATAGGAGAATATTTTGAAAAAGGTGGGAGCTATTTAATAGGAAAATCTTTGGAAAAGGTGGCAGCTAATTAATAAGAGAATGTTTTGGAAAAGGTGGTAGCTATTTAATGGGAGAAAATTTTGGAAAAGGTGGTAGCTAATTAAAAGGAGCATATTTTGGAAAAGGTGTCAACGTTTTATTGGAACCAAACCTAACCTAACCTAACCTAACCTAAGCTAACTTAAGCTAACCTAAGCTAACCTAACCTAACCTAACTTAACCTAAGCTAACCTAACCTAACCTAAGCTAACCTAACCTAACCTAAGCTAAGCTAAGCTAACCTAACCTAACCTAAGCTAAGCTAAGCTAAGCTAAGCTAACCTAACCTAACCTAACCTAACCTAACCCACCCGAAACCAAAATATTAAAATTTTAATTTAAAAACATTGATGGAACTACCATTAAGACTGTACTTGATTTTAAGCACAATTTGTTTATTAATTCTATATATCTCTTGCCTTGAAAGGAATGAAAGTGAGCGTTTCAATTAGTATCACGAAACATTTACTTTTAATATTATTAACATACCTTTCGGAGATTCGAACCAACAACCTATCGCTTCGCAGTCCAACATCGTATCCACTACACCACCGAATCGCTGACGGCTACAGTGTTTCAAGTTATATTCATGTATTTTTTAGGGGCATATTCGGACGATTGGGATTTCGGTCCATCGGGAATATAGCCATTGGGCTGGAAATCTAAAATCATTGCGGGATATTCGGTCGAATGGGATTTCGGTCCATTGGGAATTCGGTTGAAAGGAACGATACCTACCCGCCCGGCTACGTCATAAATATGGTCCACTATTCGCCAAACCAAAGTCAATCAACAAACGTAATTGTCCCAGAGATCCTCGCGAAAACTGTATGGCGGATTCTACAAACATTCTCTTGGATATGATTATGACCAAGAGGGACGCGAATCCATCCACAAATATACATCGATTAAAGATAAAGGTTCCGGGTGACTCGCCTACCCTTTCACTATTGGGGGTGGCGTGTAGATAAATATTAAATTATAAAGGCTTAGTGTAGGGAGATCGTAGGGAAAGTACATGAAGTGCAATTGAAAGTTACCATGTTCATTTAATCATTAGGTACAAACGCACCTCAAATTAATATCAATAAACAAATTAAATTCCGGGTCATGACTCCGATAAATGAAATTAAATAACAAACAAATAATTGAAAACGAAATTAAATAGCAAACAAATAATTGAAACAAGCAGTCGTAACAAGTAAAAAATTAAGGTTCACGGGTAGTTGAGCGGTTTTCAAAAGAGCGTTTTTGAATAAAGCGGTTCCTAAAACAGCGGTTTGCAAAACCGCGTGGAAGCAAAACCGCGGTTGCTCTTTTCGCGTTTCTCAATACAGCGCTATTTCCCAATACAGCGCTATTTCCCAAAACAGCGGTTGCTGTTTCCGCCCAAACTGTGATTGATAGGGAGGGAAATCTCTATTATATTAAGTATATAGAACAAAGAACAATATTATGCAAAAAGGAGTAATGTTATATCGGAAGTAAATATAAAATATAATTTTTCGGAAAAGGCATATTATTTTGGGAAGTCAATGAAGATAAACAAAAATATTTTGGAAAAGGCGTACTTTCGTACGCTCAAGATATAAACGCTGTAATCAAAATGCGCTAAAACGAGAAATGGCTATAATGGCAAACGCGTTTATGAAAAAGCCGTTTTGGACAATGCTGTTTTGATAACACGCCCAATCGATAACATACCAAAAATTAATATCAAGGCCAAGGCTTTGTTTGCTAATTAATAGGTATGAAACCAAATGCACTTTACGTGGCGTCGGATCGGTAGAGTCCGTCATTTAAGCACGGGCGCCAGCATGAAGAACCCTTGCATGTTTTCGCGTTTTCACACCTCGACGCGCGGCTTCGTTAGCCGATAAATATTTAAACGTAGAAACGGGGTTATGGGCTAATTAGCCTCTTTTACATTCGGTCTTATAATTTTTACCCGGTAATGCGCCCGATACTGCACTCGGTAGAGTGTCCCAAGTTACTCAAAGGGAACATAGTCCCATTCAGCGTCTCCGACTGGTTACCGACAAAAACTATTTCGATACTTGTCAGAGTCAGGGTTACGAATTGAATGTCTCTCTTTCTGAGTGTCCCCGCTTATATATTTTTGCGGGTCATGCGGGTCATGGAGAAAGGGGTAGCGACTTGGCGCCAAAGTTCTTCACCTATCTTTCTTCTTTTCTTCGTTTCACACCAAAAATAAATACTCTCGCGCCAATCCGGCGTCCCAGAGGTCAAAGTGCGCGCACACACCAATATAAGTAAAGCACTCTCGCGCCAATCTGGCGTCCAAGAGTTCAAAGCGCGCGCACACACAAATATAAGTAATTTACAACATAACAGATCAAAAGGTAGATAACAATAAGTAGAACGGGTGGCGACTCTCAGTTTTCTACAGTATTAAAGAAAATGCAAAAAGGGACGAAAGGGGGACGGCCAAGCCCGAGAGGTTAGTTTGACATATATTCGGACGCCCCATCGCGCTAATGGGTTAGAACATCCTCTGAACTCCGACATAGTGTCGCCTGGCCAAGCCACACCGGCCGGTAGAAGAAACGAAAGACCAGCATCGAGATCTAGAGATATACCTTTGCTTTGTGGTTAAAAACGGGTAAAATGATGAATTTAAACTAAAGTTGGGAAATATTTCGTTTCAGATTAATATAACTTTTAAATATGGAAATATTTTCGTTACAATGAAATATTTTCGTTACAAAACTAGAAGTTATATGTACGAAGTCCCTCCTGTCCCTCCCTCAGTCGACACCTGAACTGTCGAAACGAAACCCTGTCGGCTCACCCTTAAGAAATCCTAAGACGGACGTAGTAAATTTTAAATCGAAACTTTTATTTTATTCATTTTGATTCCTTTATTTTCATCAATTTGAATCCTTAATTTTACGGAGGAGAATCGGACATTTTATTTTATTCATTTTGATACCTTTATTTTTCGTCAATTTGAATCCTTAATTTTTCGGAAGAGAAACTCGGAGACATTTTTTTAATCCCCTAAGTTGAAGAAGAGAGAAGGAGCGCGAGTGCGCGAAATATTAAAAGAAAAAAGTAATAATTAACCCTTAATTCGCGAGAAAAGAAAAAAATTCATAATTTTCTCTTAAGTCGAGAAAGAAGAAAAAAGAACCCTTAACCCTTAAGAAGAATATGGAAGAGGAGCAACTTGTCTTAAGAGATTAAAAACTTAAAACTATTTTGATAACTGAATTGAAACTATGGTTAAAGAACTTAGATTATGGTTGACGGATTGATTCAATTTTAAATAAATCTTAACTTTCTATTTTTTGAACATTATTATTTTAGTGCATAACTGCACGATTTTAACCCAAACACCCCTAAAATTTAAATTTGAAACTTAAAAGGAGACATTCCAAAGAGGTTTTAAAGTGCAAACCTCCCTTAGATACAATAAGTTTGATATTTTTTGTTTAATTTTTATTTTGACCCTTATAAAAGTGTGTGAAAATTTATAAACAAGATTGAATATTATGTTGAACATTAAAAATTTGGATTAGAATCTATTTCGAATCTCAATTGACACATACCATCAAAAGCGCTCACTTTTAATTCAGAAATTTTATAAGCCCCTCGTTCCCGTTAAAAGTCCCTAACTCTCCACAACTGACTGCATTCTAACATCTTGTCTAGCCATAGCGAGGTTGAATCATAAGTGAAAAGACGTAGGTGTTTGTCTTGCATCTAAATCCCTCTAGTAAGACGTCGAACACCCCACTCCATCCCATAAACAACAAATGAAGAAGGTACATAAAGGCTTAAAACGGGTAGAAGCGTAGCTTCGACAATGCAAAATAATATAAATTCGAGGTTTGAACATAAAATACTCCTTGCTACGGCTTTGGAGAAGATAAGTAGATGAAGATAAAATTTAACGAAAATTAAATTTCAAAATATATATTCTTTGATTGAAGTTGAAAACTATTTATTGTACATTCTGTTTAGTAATTTGGTAACTAACTTAATCTTTAGTGTTATAAATCCAAGTATATCCACGGTTTTCTTGCAGTACATATAAAGGAAGTTGTTTTTCTTGTGAGCGAACAATGATTGATTGAGATTGTCTAATACACTTAAATATAATGCCCAAAGAAAATAAGAAGCAAGTGTAATAAAAAATGCATTTGTTAATTGCTTAACTGAAAAATGCTTCCCTGTTGATCAGCACCATTGATTTTATCAATTTTTGATGAAAAATGGATGATAAAACTTTGATGCTAACCCTTTTTAGCTACGTGTGGTTAGGTAATACCCAAAGAGTAGAGAATATTCGTTCTCTAATGGTCTAGAAAAATATTGACGCAGCATTGTTCCCATATACACTTAGATATTAGCCCTTCAATTTACTACCTTCGACAGTGCTAAAATGATTACCCGTAACTTATAAATATACCTTAATCGGCGTACCTAAATTTTTTTGAGAGCTAATAGCTCCCCGATGTCTCCTCTTTACCTTCAACAGTGCTGTAAAATTACCCGCCGCTCAAACCTAAGACCATTAAACAGCTCATAAGCTTCCTAAGCGTACAGAAATGTTTAGTGTGAGTGAATAACCTCTCGATAAGTTATCTTTGACAGTGCTAAAATGATTACTCGTAACCCTACCCGATGTTGACTTATACCATACATTTATGCAAAAGACATTTGTCCAATGTAGACTTTTACTACATACTTAAGCAATTTGAACTGCGCATCTTTTCTTCGACCGAATGGGATTTGGGTCCAACGGGAGGGAATCGTTGCACTACACCCGAGTTCGAAGGTATGTTCCCTTTCAACCGATTCCCAATGGATCGAAATCCCATTCGCCCGAATATCCCGCAAAGATTTTTAGATTTCTAGCCCAATGGCTATATTCCCGATGAACAGAAATCGCAATCGTCTGAATATGCCCGTAAAAATACATCAATAGAACTTGAAACACTAACGCCGTCATCGATTGGGGGGGGTGTAGAGGATACGTGTTGGACTGCGAAGTGATGGATTGTTTGATTCGAATCTCCGAAAGGAATGTTTTGTCATGGTAATTAAAACGTTCACTTTCATTCCTTTTAAGGCAAGAGATATGTAGAAATAATGAGCAAGTGGTGCGTAAAATGAAGTTAGTAAGTAATGGTAGCTCCAACATTATCTTTGAGGTGATCACTCTGTTTTACCTCACGAAAATTCGTTTCAAAAAGATTAATGTTTTCTAACTACACCTAGCAGTACTAGTTTTTTCAAAAAAAGTACTCGAAAATTGATTACTCGGTTTTTCAGAAGAGTATTCTTTTCAGGCGCCGAAAACCAAGGTGGAAGGCAAAGTTTTTACTCACTGTCTTTCCTCTTAGTTACATCGAAGAGGCTTATAGGAAGAATC
>JAEQBA010000699.1:0-27773 GCA_019434445.1 Phalangium opilio
TAATTCTGAAAAATAATACAGTTTATCGAGATCAGCACTACGACATGAAAGCTCGGAATGCTCAATCTAATGCACACTGAGAAATTAATGTCAAAGAAACAATAGTTTTCACCAAGTTTTTGATTCTTTATTGCTGTTATCCAGAAAAACCTCTAACAAGCCTTATTATATACAGGTAGTCGCTGTTTTTTGAAATTACATTACCTTAATTTTAAATATACAGCAAAACATTGTTTTTTTACGTTAACGACTGTGGAAAAAACAGCTAATTTTTATTTCTCAAACGGAAGTGCAAGATATGTTATTATTAATAGAACGTTGCTGTTTTCCGGGAAAAACGTATTCTGCCGTGAAGAATACAGTAGTGTATAATTAAAAACACAGATAGTTACACTATTAAGTATAAATTTAACGTAAATTTTACTGTATAATCCACCGTAAATTAAAGTTTAGCATACTATAATTTGAACATTAAGTACTTTACTTTAAACCTTGAAGCACTTTATTTTAAACCTTGAAGCGCTTTAATTTAAACCTTGAAGCAATATAACCTAATCTTACCTAACCATGCTAAGCCTTTTGGAAAAGGTCCGCGTTTATTATGAAAGAACCGATATGAAAATAAAAATATTTTGGAAAGTCTGTGAATTTCTAATTTTAAAACCAATTTTTTAACTTTGCAATTTCTCTTCTTCATTATAATTTCAACCTACTTATTTCTAAAATTGACTGAAAATGTACAAAACGTGCTAGGCGACATTCTTAAAAGCATTATGCGACACTCTTGGAGTGGTGTCGCTAGGCCTTTTATGGGGCTATAGCGCCCCCAAATTTCAAAGTTAGCCCCTTCAAAAAAATCCATACACTAACTTCTAAATCGTCGACTTTAGTTACAGTTAGAGAAATTTCCGCTTCAAAAACGTCGTTAGTGTCAAACTGTTCCAAGTTCTCGCACTTCCATGGATTTTCTTTTTTTAAATATGGTAGAGTAGATTAGGTCCAACGCGTTTCTGGTGCTCGAAAAACTCTTCGTGAAAAGAGATTATTAAATTTAACGAATACGTCTGTATCTACTGCCGGGATATTAGGGCCTCCAAAACCAATTTAATACCCGATGCATTTATACTAATTTATAACTTTCTGCCTTTTTCAGAAGTTATTAAGTCGGTGAAAATGACCAACTTACCAAGCAGTTTCAAGCTGAATTTTAAGTCGATCAAGTGGCCAACTTTTTGTGTAGTTTCACATTAATGCGAGAACTACCCTTGCTTGTTAGAACTGTTCCCTCAAGGTTGAACCTTGCTAAGCATATAGCATTTGCTGACAAATCAACCACTCAGGAAGGTGTCATGCGACACTAAGAAAGCGTTATTTAAATTCGGAAAGGTGTTGTGCTGCACCCTTTATGGAATTGCACAACACTCATAAGGGAGTAAAAATTAACTTTTAGTTCGATATAAGAGTTTAAAAGGTGTTAAACTGAACCTCTGTTGCACCATTTTATTCTTATCTTTGACACTAATTGCTCAAATAAGTGTTATTAAACCCTTTCTGGGGTGTAAACGAACACCTGTAATGGTGTCAAATTTGGACCCATATAAACTACTTTTAAAGGTGTTAAAGCACACCGCATTTTCTGAGAGTGTATAACAGCAACCAGTATAAATCAGTATGTTAAAAACAGCTAGTCGTCTTATATAAATGACAAGTTGCATCTTAACCAACAGAGCTTAATGTTTTTAATAAAGGTTTGAGTGCTTTTAATTTAACAGCAAAGAGCGTCTTTATGAAAATAAGCTCCGGGATTTAAAACTGTTCTAAGAGCTGTTATTTTTGCAACAACCCTATTTTTTTAGTGTACTATAAGCGGTTTGAAACAGCATGATGTGTTTTTATTTTCACAGCAAACCATCTTTTAATCCACAGTGCTTAGTGAGTTTAAAACCACATATTTTGCTGTTAGTTTTACAGCAGCAAACATTTTATGAAACTGTAATTTATTGGTAGTAAAACAGCATATAGTGCTGGTTTATCATTGACCCCTACAATATAATCAACGGTTAGGACTGTCTTTAAAACAACCTCTGAAGCGATTATTTTAAAAGCTAAGAACGACCCTGAATACACGAACAATTAATACTTAAAACGGTTAGTTCCACTGTTTAGAAAAACAGTATTGTTGACGGTATTAAAAACAGGGAGGATGTGCAATTAAATTAGCATCATCTTGATGGCATACGCTATTGCCATTACCATAGTGTGTATTTTACAGCATTTTTATTCTGTGTGTGGAAAGGAATTCACTAGAAGTATATTTAGGGATTATCGGACAAGTTTAGAGCACATGAATCAGATGGCACTTGTAAACGGTAATAGTTAGTATAGGGCGCTGTCGGTTAGCTGTGGCATAGGGGCTAGCCACCACCCTTCTATGCATTGTAAAGGCGTTAGATAAGTGGCAATAAGTCGCAAGATGACTTGGTCCAATTAGCTAGCTGAACTTAATTTTTTTTTTAAACAAGGGCAGGAGCGGACTGTTCTGTTGACATTATAGCCTCGCGGCCCCCAAGAAATGTTCAACAGTCCCCAATATTTGCACTGTAGTTAAGGACGTTAGGGTATTATTGCTATGTACAATTTTTACCACATCTCAGTCTCTCAGATATATTTTTAAAGAATTTTTTGCGAGCAAGAACCTCTATTCCGTCCATGGCTTGTGGTACCGAAAGTAAAAATAGCTAACGGACGCGTTGGATTTTGCCATCCTGCCCACTTAGCCAGTCCGGCCCTGGACTGGACAAGGACAAATATCTAACCGTAGATCTAAATTCCTCCACTCAAATCGTCTTCGAAGCTAATTTTACAAACTTACTGCAGCTCTTCTTCTACGGTCTCCTTATAATCCTTCATATGTTGAGCGAAAAAGTCACTAACTAGACTGCTTCTGCTCATGATTTCATCAAAGGTTCCTCTTTCTATTATCTCTCCGTTGTTCATAAAAAATATTTGGTCCACATCTCGAAGAAATGTTAAGCTGTGTGTCACTAGAACCCTGGTCTTTGTATAAATGAATAAATTGACCAGATACTTGAAATAACAGTTTTCTAAAGAAGTTTTAAGTGTTGTACTTTGTTTTTAAGTAATCCATTTGGTCCAATCACTCTGTTGAAAATGTGTTTGCCAACGTGCGAATCAACTGCGCCCAACGGGTCGTCCAGTAGATAAATATCATCATCGTGGTAAATTGCTCTCGCGACGCTTATCCTTTGCTTTTGTCCACCACTCAAGTTGATACCCTTTTGAAACACGAGTGAATAACGGTAAAATGATTGCATTGAACACAACTATAAATAATAAAGAGGAGGATCGGAAGGTAGGCCTTCCGTATTGCATCGCTCTTCGCCGTGCTTGTGCGGGGGGGGCGCACGCTAACTTCCGCTTATGCGTGGGACGAAGTAGGCAGCTTTCCGGAAGTAGAACATACCCTGTTTGTACCAAAGCGCGGCCAGCTCTCCCCCGACCTCCTTATCCTGGTCTTTATTATCCATGACACAACATACTCTTTCTCCAATCTCCGTGTCGTCTTGAGCGGGGAGGATCTTGATATCAAAATCTAAAGCGCAGCTTTCAATGACTTCCTTGTATTTGTCGTCGTCGAAATCGTCAATGAACAAGATGTTTTTTCGAAGCGAAGTGTTTTCGATCCACGGTTGCTGAGTGACGTACCCAACTTTACCGTTTATTTTCACTTGTCCATCAATTTTATCCATTTCGCTAACCAACGCAGATAAGAGCGAAGACTTGCCAGAGCCCACTGGGCCCACAACGGCAACTAATGCCCCATGAGGCACTTGGATGTTTATGTCCTTCAGACATGCTGGTTCATCTTCTTTCCAGCGGAATGTTCCCTTCTCAACTTCAATAGCTGATAGAAATTCAATAATATAGAAAACGCAGTACCAGTTAACTTAAAATCATGCCATAGCGTTAAAGCTAGTCGTTCTAAATTCAGCAAATAAAAGTGAATTTTTGTTCTGAGCTAATATTCTAATTTCACTTCTAATTGCATTGTTTGGTTTCAGAACTCTTAAGTTAAAACGAATATCTCCAAAGTGAGCCACTCATGCCTTTCATTTTTCGAAGCTGAGAATTTTTCCATTTTCTTTGTAGCTTCATTCAAAGCTGATGAAAATATATTTACCATATTTTCCGTCATTTGAGGTTTTACTTTTGTCAGTATATTCATCGGTTTCAGTGAAATTCAAAACTTTACTGATTCTTGAAATAGAAACCTTTGTCTGTAACAATGGTGAAAATACAACGTTATATGACATTCTCTATTCCTAAAACGAAGTAAAGCAGTGCCAGTGCATCGGTTTCTCGTGTTCTATTACGTTCTTAATGTTTGGCTGGACTAAATGGCTGGCCAATGGCAGATATCAGGTTATCATTGAAAATGGTACATACAAGGAATTTATTATTTATTCCTAGATTGGTTTTGAATTTGGTATAGTAACTCCTATTTAAACTGTCTCCAAACCAAAATTTAGTAAGTTTATGACCTATTGTGAGTTTTCGTTTCATTTTGAGTTTGGTTATTTTAGAGATAGTGATCACAGTTTGCGACGACCACTTCACCCTTTTATAAAGGTTCCAGTTTCAAATTAATACAGTCTTTAAGCAAAGAAGGTGTATACACCCTCCTCGGTTCAAGCCTGTCTCCGCAAGGCAAGGGAGGTTGGGTTTATTTGAGGCATGGAGGATCTAGAGTGTTGAGTCAAAGGGGAAAAGGGATAGGTAACATATTCATAGACTCCTTAACATTATACCTCTCCCATATGTAGGATAAACACCACTGGAAAGAAAAACAGACTGTCATCCGACATACTTATGTTGTTATTAAATCATTTCTTTAAACCAACTGCGCTGGCACTACTTTCCTTCTGAAAAGTGAGATAAATTCCGAGTTTAACCAACCAAAGCTAAAGTCTGAATTAATTGTGGCAAACTATACACTGTTGAAGTTACTATGCGAAGTAACTGAAATGAAACGAAGGCTTTCCTGGTAGTGAGAACGTTCGCATCGTCTATCAGAACAAAAGTGGCAAAACAGCATAGACCAGCCTTGAAAGAAAATAATAGGAACATTAGTAACACAACTCCAAGGTATGAGCCTTCCTATGCTATGGCTTATAGCAGAAATTCATAGAAGTATTCTATTTGGAATCTTTAAAAAATAATTTCTGGGCCTTTCAGCTTGAATAAAAGGGGAGGAGTTGTAGAAACCGTCACCCCTAATTTATTTGAACTTAGAAGCCAAGTGACATTAACGTAGCTATGTGTGATGAAACTTCTTTACAGTCCCTTTAAGTGTCAGATTATCTCAGTTGAACCTTAGATAATTTGAGTTCTGTTCCTTAGTAGCATACTCTGTTGACCTACCACCAGAGCCATGAGTTTTATACCCTACCGGGGAGGGTGAATGAAGAAACTATACACTGCACTATTTTCAGAACTATATTTATAGGCGAAAAAATGAGCTGCTCTGCTGGAGTTGCTTATTATTTTGTATTAACTAAACGAAAGAGAAAACACATCGGAACCCAAGTATAGTGAACAGTACACTCAATATGAATAATATCGATTGAACCCTTCCATTTGTGTTCTAAATGCGGACTTACTACATATGGTGCAGTAGCCCCAAGACAGAAACTGAGGCCATATATATGTGCTCGTTTCTTCAAGAACGAAATTTCTTCTTTCCTTAAATTGGACACAATTTCTTGGAAGGAACTTTCCCAAGCGTACAATTTCAAAACACGAATTCCGTTCAGTATTTCACTCATCATTTTGACTCTCTTGTCAGTTACCTTCATTTGCAAAGTCTGTGAAATAAGGCAAAGATATTCGAGTGTAAAATGTTCAACAATAACTAAAAATGTAAATCTGATTTATCTTTATCTTACTTGAATGTTTTTCGATTTCCTGGTAATTAAAACAGAGAATGGAATAGTCAAGAGAAGAACCACAAGGCCCGTGAAAGAAGAGGCACCAATTTCATTGTATAAAAAGTAAAAACATAGAAGAAGGTGGACAGGGATGGACCACAGAAATGGTAGTTGCGTTGCGAGAACAACGAATCGACTTGTATCGATGTAAATTGTGTTTAAAATTTCTCCCAAAGTCATATCACTTCGATCGATATTGGACAAACGTAACACCTGTGAGGTATGTAAAAAAACCATAGATAAGTATTAATATAATACCAATTACTTATGATGAAGATTGACCTTTTTGTAAAGGGCATGCATGGTTGCCGATTTCAGTCTTAGCCCAAATCTGGTGTAGATAATGCCATCACCTTCCAGTAGCAAACAATTAGCCATTCCAGTGAGCCCCATTAGACATGCGTAGAATACACCCTTCCAAAGAGGTTCGTCGCTCGAAGCAAATGAAATCAGTAAACTAAAAGTATGGATGTTTTTCGTATGATATGGCATGTTTCATATAGGTTTAAAACATATTCTCCACCCTTATTTAAGCATGCGTAATCTAATATCGTAAACTGATCTAATACTCTAACAACAGTTACAAAACTAACAACAATGCAAAGTTCTACAAAAAAGAAACTGAAAGTACCCTATCATAAATGGTGTTGCGTAAAGAACCACATCTGCCAAAAATTGCAAGATGGCGCCTGCCAAAATTAATTTCCACACTGTTTTAAAACAGGCCATTTCGATGGAAATGAAACCTTGCTTATTAGCATTGCTTCTACTTCCCTTCAAGAGGCTTTCCATTTCTACCTCTTCACAGTCACTAGAGATAAAAGTTGAAATAACTAAGAAAAAAGGCTAAGAAATGTCTATAGAATGAATCTTGACACGTACATTGTACTTGGTTTATAATTCAAATAGTTTTCAAATTTACTCGACACGGTTAAAGCTTTGTCCGAATGATTCAACTCGTATACATCAGATGGTGTTAGAGTAGTCTTCCAACCATTCCACACAGCCCTGAAAACGATAGATTCTTAAAGTTTAAAAGAAATAATTTAAAACGTGATATCTTTCAAAGAATTAATTTAGCAGTAGTGTTCGTGTTTTAGTTTTTTTTCCCCCAATTATTCCCGGGCCCAGGGTTCCTCAGATTGTAGCCACATTGGCTTGTGCATTATGACACCCTGGAAAAGTTGGAGCTCCTGGAAAACTAAGATAGCTGTTCATAGTTCTATGGTTTTATATGTATCCTTGTAGCACAAAGTTGATGACTAGCAGATGATTTCATAACAACCTCAGAGTTGTTGCTGGTAATATATAGCTGACTTTAATCGGAACTATTTTGTTACGAATAACTTTACCTCGTGAGCCACGAATGTACCATGCGTGAATAGAAAGACGCTGCTTCTTCCGGTGATTTCTAAATTTTTGGAAAACGAAACCGTTAATAGCTATGCAGAATTAGAAAAGTATCGAGACAAAGGCAAATTATCATCATGCCAAAAGAATTGATCCACCGTTACATTATTGAGTTGGTTTTCATCGGAAGCGCCCTCTGACATGGCGCTTAGGATAAGCATCGACAGTACCAAGGGAATGTTTACTGATTTTATTATAAGGCCAAAATCATCCTTCCTGCCACTCTGATGAAAGAGAGTACGACCATTTAAATCGGCTTCTCAAAAGTAAGCTATTTACAGACCTCCAAGTAGTTATCCATGATGCTTGATCTGAAGATAATGACTTCACTAATTGCCGTGAGGGACCAGAATAGAAACTGTACCCCAGACGAAACAACCCCTCCTCTTCGACCAAAGCAAATTGCAACTAATAGCGCCAATACCTGAGAAAATAAATAGCGTTACTTAACTGATTTAATTATAATAACGAGTCATCAAGGGGAGATGTTGTTCAACTCTTTTGCTCGCATTTGAGCAGCAATTTTCTTTCATAAATTCTGATATAGAAATTCTAGAGGGCCGGTAGGCCCTTCTAGATAAGATCCCACACCCTCCCGTAATGTTAAATGAAAATTCACAGATTTTCGCCGATTTTCCCATAGGAATAACATGGGGTTTTTGGTGCTCCTGTACATCGAATCATTTAAAAACTAAAGCGAAGTTACGTTTCGGAATACTTTCAAATTAACAAGTAACTATTCAAGGTGTGCCTTTTTCAAGTTTCATGAAAATTAATTAAGTCTAAGTATGTTAATTTAATTAAAAATGTAAGTACCTCAAAAGATTATTCTACAGCAGACGACGCTAATTGTTCATTACTCTACAGTAGACGACGCTAATTTGCCATTTCACCGCCTTGAAACTTTAACTTGATATTTTTCAATAAATATAACACTGGCAATATTTATTAAAAATTTCTCTGGCGGGTCTATTTTTCGTTTAATTATGTGTCTCGGTTGAAATTCTATACTTAAGATACCTTTTTAATTTATATTTTAGATGTTAGTTTCGACCAAGGCTTAAGTTGCCTTACTTAGGCCATGGATTTATAATAGAAGCGTACGTTTCATGGATATTTCACTGTCGCCTTCAGTAAGGCATAAGGATAGATGGATCAGTGTTGGAAATAAGTATTTTTTTAAAACTGGACCTGTGGCCTAGGTATTTTAATTAAAATAACTGGCCACGGTGCCACTCACTGTAAACGTACAAGGGCAGTGAACGCAATGTCATGGATAATTGTAATCGTAGGGTGGACTGTAAAAGATACGGATTTGATAGTTTAAAAATCGTGGCAGGATGTTCGTTTTGAAGTTGACTATTAAGCTCGGGTTCTAAAACGAATTGTGAGCCGTATCTTATAAGAATTAGTAGAAGTGTAGAACCATTTTTAACCTCGTCCTAGAAGTAAAAAATTTCGCATTTCAGGCAAAAAATTGTTTTATAATAGATTAATACAAATGCAGACTGAAGGGACAGATATTATATAAAAAAGGACTTGGTTTGCCCAAGCCTAAAAAACAAAACGATAAGAGTTTTTTCCAGTTGACTGAAGCGCGGATATTTTATTTTTCTATATAATTTTAAAGACAATCCGTATTTTACTACTCTTTAGAATTTAATTAAATCTCCTGATTTTACTGCTAATGGATTTATTTCCTATAAATTAATTGAAATAAAAATTACTTATCTCAGATTTTTCAACAATTCCATTTTCGTAAAATTTTATCATGAAAAATCTGAGATAAGTAATTTTTTATTTCAATTAATTTATAGGAAATAAATCCATTAGCAGTAAAATCAGGAGATTTAATTAAATTCTAAAGAGTAGTAAAATACGGATTGTCTTTAAAATTATATAGAAAAATAAAATATCCGCGCTTCAGTCAACTGGAAAAAACTCTTATCGTTTTGTTTTTTAGGCTTGGGCAAACCAAGTCCTTTTTTATATAATATATACAGCACTGTAATGGGTTTTGACTAGTTGGTTAACTAGTTTTACTTTTTGTATATTTATGGCGTGAGAAAAAAAATTATTCATGAACGCCAGAAAAAAAACTACTAGTGCTAAATTGCTTCTTCAATTGCATCTCATCTTACAAAAGTTCCAAATTTGATTGCCACTGCCACGTTGTCGACCGTCTGAAAATCATCATGATACACCTGATTCGCTAGCTTCATCGCACTTAGAATTGCCAATAAAATCAAAACAACCTAAAATATTCAAAGAGAATCATTTATACTTTTTGCGATATATAAAATTATCATTCGTTTATCTTTTTCTTTCCATGATTACTTTATTTCCGGTCAACTTATCATGAAAGGACTTACTATTTTCGTAATGTTGAGTATGGAATAGGGCAAAGGCTTCTGATTGGTTCTTGATACCAGGGCTACTTCCAAGGGAAATAATAGCCATAATACTCCACATGGCACCCAGACTAAGACGGTATTTTGGAAGCATGGCGTAAAATCAGGGTTGTCGGTGTACCAAGTTAAGTTGGCATCCTGAAATCGATAAAAAATTATAATCGACACAGCGCAAACGGTTTTAACTAAAAGTCTAAATTTTCGCAGTAACGTTCGGAACGCACAAATCAATAATATTATTTTTCCAATCTAATGCCATCTTGGAAAATGGCGTCCAGAAATGTAAAAAAACCTTCTTTATGAAATAACGTTAATGCTTTTCAAACGATTTTTTATATCTAGAACAGTGATTTTCTATATGCTACAGGCGGTCTTTAGGCCTATATCTTTAGGGTTTCGATTTGCCCCCATCTTTTATTTTGTCAGCCCGAACAGTAAAAAAGCTTCTTTATGGAATAAAGTTCTCGTCTTTCGACCTATTTAACTAATATTTAGTATACAGGTTTTTTTATATAACCTATATAATGACTGGCCTTATCACTTTTGGGCTTGGATTTTCCGTTATCATTTTAAATTAATTGTACTTCTGATACAGATTAACTACTAAGTTTAACTTTATGAAGTGAACGATTTTCAAATTTAAAAGCGTCCTCTTCGGTTTGAAAATAATTTTGTATTATGTATTTCAGATAATAAAATATAAGATTTAATAAAAGAAATTTTTTAAATTGTAGATGAGTATTAATTTTATTAATGTAAATATAATTAAATCAATGCTTATATTAATAATATTTACCCAAAAAGACGATTGGCAAAAGTTATCCAAAATTTGCGACGACATTCTTGAAACCAAATTGAGCCCAATCCGTTAATCATATCATTTCTCTAATAAAAACTCTTACAGCGTTCTTCAAGTTATAATATAAATTTTCCTCGCCCGAATCTCTCCACGGCAGATCGCTTAACTATCTCGCTAAACTTAGTAGATTTTATTTTATTTATATTATTCTGTTTGTAAATGATAAGCACTTAACGTAACGATAAAACGTTATCACACTTTGTACAAAAACGTTTTCTATAGCCATTAACCCAAGCTAGAGTAGATTAACTAAGAGTAAGCCAGATCTACAAACGTCTTCTTGGAGAGAAACTGCCTCTAACAATAATACCAAAAGCGGATTAGGCTTTACACATAACAGAAAATATGCCTAGTAACAAAACTGATACACGCCGTCTTAAATAGTCCAAGAAAATGGTACCCAGATTGATAAGATCTTCGTGCCTTGCTCCCAAATAATTTTTGGTAATGTGTATAGTTTTATCTAAAGAATATTTTAGAGACCCTACTCGGTCTGTTAGATTTTGCTTAGCTTAAAAAGAAGGCGAGCGGGAGCGTAGTGTAATAAAGAAACTTTTTAATGGCTAACTGGAAGTAAAACTAAAACGTACAAGAGAGAGAAAAAACAAAATATATCCTAAACTAGAGACCGTAAGGCCATCTATTAAATATCGAGTCCGGCATTTAGATTGCACCATAGTCTGACACTTCCCCTTGACGGGCTCGTTATTTGCTCTTTAAAACTTAGTTTTTGGCAATGTACCTTTACGTGTTGTGCACCCAAAGGTTTGGTTAACATGTCGGCTAGATTTTCGTCCGAGGGCACATACTGAAATGAAATCTTGCCTTCGTCTACCTGTTGTCGTAAGAAGTAATATCTCAAATCTATATGCTTGCTTCGTTCAGAAGTCATTTTGTTCTTCGCTAAGCATATTGCTCCTTGGTTGTCTACATTGATTTGAAACGGCTCGTTGGTGTGATCGTGAAGTCCTATCTCTGTCAAAAGGTTTTTGAACCACATTGCTTCTTTGGCTGTGACACACATGGCTAGATATTCAGCTTCTACTGTAGATAATGCTGTGGTCGCTTGCTTCTTGCTACACCATGATACAGCACCGTTTCCCATTTGAAATACATAGCCACTGTATGACTTCCGATCCACGTGGTCTCTACCCCAATCTGCGTCTGAATAGGCTGTAATTCGCCCGGAGCCTTTTCTGTAGATTAACTTGTAATCCTTCGTTTGCTGTAGATAACGTAATACGTGTTTAACGCTACGCCAATGTTCATCAGTTGGACGTTCATTAAATTGGCTTAGGTAAGTGACAGCGTATGCGATATCCGGTCTGGTGGATCCAGAAAGGTAGAGCAAACTACCTATCGCTTGTCTGTAGGGGATATGTTTGCTCGCAGCTTCCATTTCTATCCATTCTTCGTCTGACGTTTTGTGTAGTTTCACTCCAGGATCCAAAGGAGTTCTTACTCCCTTGCAATCGCTCATACCGAAAGTCGCCAATATCTCTTCAACGTAAGCAGTTTGGCTTAAAGCAATCGAACCATCGTCGTCCTTCTCGATGCTTATAGACAGAATTTGACTTGCTTCGTCTACTTCTCTGCTGGCAAATCTGTTCTTCACTGCTTCAACAAAACTTTCGGCTACGTCAGCGTTTTGCGCGATCACCAAGGTGTCATCAATGTATACCCCAATTATAATGCCTTTCTCCAAATTGTAGTAGATGCAAGGATCCGCGTTAGAGCGTTTGAGATCAATGGATTTCAAAAAACTGTCCAAACATTCATTCCACTGGCGTCCTGATTGTTTGAGTCCATAGATACTTCTTTTCAGGTGGCATACCCAATCTTCTTTTTCCTTCGCTTTAAACAATTCCGGCTGCCCCATGAAAATATCTTCAGTTAGGCTTCCATGAAGATATGCTGCTGTGATATCCAATTGTCTGACGGTCCAATCCCATTCAGCGCTAGGGCCAACATTAGTCTCAAAGACTTCAATCTTGGTACTGGTGAATAAGTGTCATTGTAGTCGATGCCGTATATTTGGTCATATCCTCTCGCAACTAACCGGGCCTTGTACCTTTCTAATTCGCCGGTTTTCTTAAATTTCTTCTTGAATATCCATCGTGAAGTTATGACTCGTCTATTCGTTGGTCTTGGTACTAGGATCCATGTCTCATTTTCTTCTAAGTTCTTCATTTCTTCTGTCATGGCTTCTTTCCAATCACTTGCGTCATTTCTAGTCATGGCTTCTTTCACAGTTGCAGGATCAATTTCCTGAATTCTGTTACTAGAGGGTTCTTTCCGATCGGTGACGATCATAATTTTCGGAGTGATGGATTGCGCTTCTGCTTTTGTTCTTCTTTCTGCGATTCGTTCTGAGCGTCTAGTAGGTACGGTTTCTTGCTTTTGAAGTTTGCTTGTTTTCGTTGAGGTGCCACGTGTCGTTACTCTCACTGGAATGTCCATAAGTGGGATTGACTGTTTCATTCTTGTTTTGGTTGTTCCTTCAACGTTTGTTACGCTTTCATCGTCGGTTTCTGAGTCATCGCTCCTACTGGGCAGGTCTTCTTCTACATGAGGATCTTGTACAAACGAAAACGAGATGTCTTCCCCTTGTCCTTGTGCGGTTGTTTCATTAACTTCATCTAGTGGCTTCTTCGACCAATCGTCTTCTTTCCGCAGGGGGTAAACATTTTCTTCCACTACGACATCTTTGCTTACAAAGATTTTATTCGTCTGAAAGTTCCAAAGTTTGTATCCCTTTACTCCTTCTGGATAACCGATGAAGACGGTTTCTTCACCTTTTGGGACTAGTTTTGTACGTTTGATCAACTTGCTTCTAACGGACCAGACACGGCAACCAAATGGTATCAAATGACTGAGATCGACTTTCTCACCAGTCCACAGTTCTTCTGGTATGTCATTCCCAAGTGATTTCGTTGGACAACGATTACGAATGTAACAAGCTGTATTTACAGCGTCAGCCCAAAATTGTCTTGGGAGCCCTGATTCAATCAACATGCATGTGGCAGCGTCCATTAACGTCTGGTTAGCTCTCTCTGCTACACCGTTTTGTTGCGGCGTACCAGGGATGGTCAGTTGCCTAGTGATGCCATGTTCGGCTAAATAGTCGTCAAAATTGTTGCTAATGTATTCACCATTATCGGTGCGAAGTTTTTCGATCGTTAGTTGTAAAGAGTTTTCTACTCTTCGACGGAATTCGTGAAATTTTTCCAGAACTTGGCTTTTCTTTTTCATAAAGAAGACGGCTGTGTGTCGCGTAAAGTCGTCGATGAATGTTACCATATAATTCGACCCTCCCTTTGATGTTGGTGCGACTTTTCCAACAACATCTGAGTGAATTAGTTCTAATGGCCTTTTGGCTCTTGTGGCTTGTCCTTTAGGAAAGGGTTTACGTCTTATTTTCCCTAACATGCAGGTTTCACAGTTTGCATCTGTACTTCCTTCTGTTTCTGTTGTAGCTTCTTCCTTTAATAAGTGATTTAGTGCTTCCTTGTTCAGATGTCCTAATCTTCGATGCCAGAGTTCTTCATTGGCCAATTTAGCTACTTTTGCTTCATTTCTGACTTGATCTTGAATTTTGTACAATCTTCCATGACGTTTGGCCGTTAGTATGACTTCGCCGTCTGGCTCGATGATCTTGGCCGTTCCTTCTTTAAAAACGACTGAGTATCCCATCTCTTCAATGCGACCAACTGACAATAGGTTACCGTCTAGGTCGGGTACGTACAGAACATCTCTTAGTTCTATGCTGTATTTGTTTGTTTCAGAAAGGGGATGGAATGTCATTTTTCCTTTTCCTTCGACACAAATTTCGTCTTTGTTTGCTACTTCAACGGTTGCCTTTTCTTCACGGTAGTCAGTCATTCTTGCTTTGCACGAGGACATGTGATCGGTTGCACCGCTATCCAGAAACCATGAGTTATAGTTTGGTTCTTCATCCGTCTTTTCACCTAAATACAGGGCTTTGTGCAAGATTACATCATCATTACATAACTGGGCTTTCTTCGCTGTGCTCTTCTTCGTCTTAGTGTTCGCTCCTGTAGCTTGGTCCTTGTCAGGGCATTCATTTGCAATATGTCCGTATTTTCCACAGCAAAAACATGTGACATGGCGAGAGTTAAAGGGAGTAGTCCTTGGGCCTTCTGTTCCCCTGTCGTTCTTCCATTCGATCCTGGGTTTTCTTCCTTTATAGTAGCCTTTTCCGTCATCTCTACCCTTGCTTCTGATAACTAACGCCTTGCCTAATCCCAAATCTTCATTGGATGTTTGCCTCTCTGATTCTTCTTCTTCATCTCTTCGGTCTTGTCGCTTCTCTTCTACTGCGAGTCGTGCTTTCACGAGCTGTGTGGATATTGCGTTAACGTCATGTTCCAGATTGAGAATGATATGTTCGTAGCTCTTTGGTAAACCCATCAACATTATCAGTGCCAATTCTTTATCTTGAAACCCATAGCCGCAGGCGTCTAGTTTCCTGTGAAGCTCAATTATTTATCCTAGATAAGTTTGCATTTGCTCGTCCTTTCCTTTATTTACATTAAATAAATCACGCAATAATTGCAAAATATGAAGTAGGCCATATTTGGTGTGCATGTCGCTTAAGGTTTGCCACGCGTCTTTAGCTCTTTGGTGATTGCCAATATCGTCTAGAAAGTTGTCTTCAACCACGAGATAGAGAAATGATAAAGCCTTCTCGTTTATCTTCCTTTCTGCATTCGTCATTGCAGGGCCAAAACCAGGGTCTATAGCTTCCCATATACTCTTGCTAATTAACGCGGCTTTTGTCCTAATGGACCATGAATGATAGTTACTCTTTTCGGCTGATAGCCTAGTAATTTTAAATTCGTCGCCTTGTGTGGCCATTTTTCGCTCTGCGTCTCGGGCGGTTTATAACCATGCAATAATACGTCGTCAAAAAATATTAAGCCTTGTCACAATACTTGATATCGTCTTCTTGATTCTTTATTTTCCTTCTTCTTAATTCTTCTCAATAAGTCAAGCGTACTATTCTTCTTCGTTTTTATTTTTCTTCTCTTAAATGCGTATGAAGTCGCGTTTTGGACCCATAACCTGTTAGATTTTGCTTAGCTTAAAAAGAAGGCGAGCGGGAGCGTAGTGTAATAAAGAAACTTTTTAATGGCTAACTGGAAGTAAAACTAAAACGTACAAGAGAGAGAAAAAACAAAATATATCCTAAACTAGAGACCGTAAGGCCATCTATTAAATATCGAGTCCGGCATTTAGATTGCACCATAGTCTGACACGGTCTTTATAGTAGTTCTCGAACTTACCTACCTGGTAAATCGGTTCTTAAGATAGAGACGGCGGAAGGAGCCGCGTTACCGAATTATCTTCCTCCGCGTGTGGGGAGGTTCTTTCCTAGGAGCTTCCAATATATCGTGTGGCTTGCCCAGGCACATGTTACGTGTTAAGTTTAGGTTCTCACGGGTTGTAACTGGACTCAATCAAGTTAAAACAATTAGTTAAAATAAACATCAGTGCTTTATTCAGGTTAAAAATCATACAGCCGATTACTCGTGCCAGCCGTAGCTGTCTGTCCTCCCACGACCCCCTCTCCTCTAGAATCTCGATACACTTCCAAGGTTCGGTTCAGTTCAGTTCCTTACATTAGCGACCCCTGGTATGGTTTTATAGAGTCACGAAAATGGCGCGTACTTTGATTGCGTTATGTTACAACTTTCTTTTTTTTTTTTTTTTTTTTTGAGATGATTATTATTATTCCTGATAGCGTTGTGGTCGTCGAATTGTGCGTTGTGGGCGACCCGTTGGACCGGTGTCGGACGCTGGTATGTTGAGCTTGTGAGGAGTAATCGTGGAAGTTGATTGAGGGTTCTGAGGCGTTAGTGTCGTCTGTTGATGAGGTGATGCTGGCCCGTTGTACGGCGGTGGTTGTTCATTTTGAGGCGGTGACTGTCTGATTTGTGGTAGTGGTTTTCTTGGGCCTCCTATGACTGTGGTTGCCCTTGGTGAGTGCGGACTGTTTGATTGCGTGTTCTTTAAGGAGTTTGCAGGACCATTAGACGAGGCTACGTGAGAAATTGCGGTTTCATCCATGGTAAACTGAGGTCGTATTTGGCTTCTTGTTCGTCGGATTATCTTGTTTTGTTGTGTTTGAAGTTGGTAGGAAAACGGTTCTGGTCCTACCGAGGCTATCAGGGCTGGCAACCATAGCCTGGGTCCGGCCAGATAGCGTATGGATTGGCCTGGGTATAGCGGAGGTAGAGATGTTGTCGGTCTTTTATTGAAGTTTTCAGTCATGTTGGTTTGTCGTTCTGTAAGAACGCGTCGCGTTTCATTTGTTGGATATAAGGGTTCTAATGACGTGTTGGTGGTGGTTAAAGGTGTGCGTATCCTACGTCCCATCAGTAGTTCTGCTGGCGATGGGAGATCAATTTTAGGCGTGGCTCGGTACTCCATCAAGACATCATTGAGATCTTTGTTTTGACGCTTGGCTTTTATCATCGAGTTCTTTATGGTTTGGATGGTCCTTTCTGACATGCCATTCGACTTCGGGTAGTAGGGGCTTGAGGTCACATGAGTTGTACCCCATTGTTCAAGGAATAGTCGAAATGCCTCTGATGAGAATGGCGGACCGTTGTCTGTGATTAGTTTTTGAGGGGCGCCATGGCGGGCAAATTGAGGTTTCATGAAGTTTATTACTGCTTGAGCGTTTGTTGTGAGCAGCTGCTTGGCCTCTACAAATTTCGAATGATAATCTACTAGTATTATGTAGTGTTTCGAGTCCAATTCAAATAGGTCTGATCCAACCGTTTGCCATGGCAGTTGCGGGACCGGATGGGGAGTTAGAGGTATCGCCATGTTAGCTCTATCTCTTTCTCGGCATATGGGGCATGCCCTGACGAAATCCGATATGTGATTGGACATGTGGGGCCAGAATACGTTAATTTTAGCTTTCGCCACACACGAGTTGATTCCTTGATGTGTGCTATGTATTTTCTCGAGTATCTCATGTTGCAGGGTTTTTGGTACCACGAGGCAGGAACCGCGATAAAGCAGGTTGTCTTCAATGTGCAGTTCGTCTTTGTGCTGCCAGAAAGGCTCCAGATCTGATGTGAGGGCCTTTTGAGTGTTTGGCCAACCTTGGTGAATGTATTCGATGATCTGTTGTAGTGTCGGATCTGCTTGAGTCGCTCGTTTATACTTGTCTTGTGTGGTTGCTGGGAATGTGGTGATAGCGTGTACCGCTGTGTGCGGACCCTCGAGGTTGTCGGTTTTTATTAGGGTATGAGACTCATGGGCTCGTGAGAGTGTATCAGCTATATATAGTTCAGGGCCGGGAACATAAACCAGGTGCATATTGTAACGGAAAAGGCGCATCACTAGACGTTGTAGACGCGGCGACAGGATGTGTAATGGTTTATGCACTATAGCCAGAAGGGGTTTATGGTCAGTCTGTACCGTGAACACTGTGCCCGCCGTATAGAAGTTGAAGTGTTCACATGCAAATACGACACCCAGTAGCTCTTTTTCTATCTGAGAATAGCGGGTTTGCGTCGGTGTGAAGGCAGTCGACGTGAATTCGACGGGATGAGAGTCTTGCAGAAGAACTGCTCCAACCCCACTTTGACTAGCATCGACAGAAATGACTATTGGGCGTTCCGCGTCGTAAAATGCTAGTACTGGTGCTGTTGATATAAGAGTTTTTAAGTGATCATAGTGAGACTGATGACTAGACTCCCATGTAAAGGCGATTTCTTTCTTCAGGAGAGTCCGAAGCGGTGCGGTGTCAGTTGTTGATGCTGGCAGAAATTTGGAAATGTAATTAATCATTCCAAGAAATCACTGTAAAGCCTTTTTGTCCGCGGGAGGCGGTAGGGAGCAGATCGCTTTGGTTTTGCGAGGATCGACATGAATTCCTTTGTCGCTTATCACATGACCCAGGTATGTGATTTCCGGGACAGCTAATTGCATTTTTGAGAGGCTGAACCGTAATCCATGTCTGCTCGCTTGATCCAGAATTTTCATTAGCATTATGGCATTTGAGTGTACGTCAGTAGAGGCAATCAGGAAGTCATCAGTTGAGATGTACACATTAGGGAACTCCGACGTGGGATAGATGGTTCTCATAACGTATTGAAAATACTCGGTGGCCGTGACAATTCCGTATGGTAGCCTGGTGTATTTGAAGCGGCCCCACGGCGTGGCGAAAGTGCAAAGTTTGGCGCTCGCTGGTGTTAGCTCTATTTGCCAGAAGGCGGTCTTGGCGTCTAGTGTTGTGAATACCGTGGACCCCTTGAGCTCAGCGAAGATTTCTTTTGTCGTTGGCAAAGGATATGGTTGACGCCTTATCGCTTGATTGAGCTTGCGAGGGTCGATACAGATTCTGACGGACCCATCTGGTTTCGGTACGACCACCATTGGGTGAACCCATTCTGTTGGCTCGGAAACTGGTAGAATTATCACGGATGCTAGCGGGAAGGGAGATCCCTCTTCGACCATCCGTGATAATTCTTTCTGAACCGGGGCGCGATAGTGATGGGGAATGTGATGAGCTGCCGATATGGATGGGGTTACATTTGGTTGAAGTTCAATAGAGTACTGGCCTGGGAGTTTCCCTAGTGTATCGAAAACCGTTTGGTATTGTTCAATGACCTTAGCTGGTGTGAGTGTTGACATGTCAGTATTAGCGTGTATCGTCATTACATCAAGTTTTGGTGGAGGTCCCAATGGACGTTGTACATGGTCGATTAGTCCGAGTTTGATTGACGCCACAGCTCCTAATATGGGTGTACGTTCTTCGCTAGTGATGTAAAACTGGCATGTCCATTTCGCAGTATGAGAGGTGCAAGGGAGGTTTGTTACCCCTATAACAGGTACCTGATGACCAGAGTTATGATGTTACCCGATGGGTCGGATTTGTCAGCTGCGGTTGGTACGGCAAGGCGTCATACATTCGTTTCGTGATGATATTAACCTGCGACTCAGTGTCGACTTTAAAAAGGATGGGTGTGCTGTAGATGTATATATCATCATATAGTTCATCTTCGGCTCTTCTTGACTGTAGGGAATCGAGTCTTTGATCGTCCCGTGAGTTAGGTACCAGTACCAGGCCATAGCTGAGATATTCCTCCTCGTATATTGGGTTGCGGTGATTGAATGCTTCTGTGTTGCTGGTGTTATCTGACGGGTGGCCGACATCTATTTCTTCTAGTGCGTGGGTGGACCGGCAGACTGAGGCCCAGTGACCACGAGCTTTGCATTTTAGACACGATGTATCACGTGCCGGACAGGGTTTAGAGGTGTGGGGTCTGCCCCCGCAGTTTGGGCATTTTTGAGATTGGCTTGGTTGACCATTATTTCTGTTGGTCTGAGTTGAGTGTCTAAATGTTCGTTGAGTTTGAGGGTACAGGGCGTTATCTGTGTTACGATATGGTCCGCGTCGGTTGTAATAGTCTCTGCGATTCGAGCGGTATCGACTTGTGTCTGGTCGTTGATTAAGGGCATCAATCTGATCATTTGGAGTTTGAGCTTTACTGCTTATCGCCATAGCGCTGGCATGGATAGTGGAGGTCTCGTCTGCTTGACAGAGTGCTATTGCCTCTGTTAGTTGTAGATTCGGTTTTGCCAGTAGTGATTTACGGAGAGAGTCCTTTCTGATTCCAAAGACAATTGCCATACATAATAGTATGTCCGTTAGGGGTGATAACTCGCTCTCCTGGGCCTTGGTCTTGAGTTCAGTATAAAATTCATCAAAAGTTTGGTTTTCTTTTTGTGTTGAGGTGAAGAATTGGTATCGAATATAGGTGAGGTTCTTATACGGAGCGTAATAAGCGTCAAATGCGGCGTAAATAACTGCCAGGGTTCTCAGGTCGCCCTGTTCTGGTATCGTGAGTGTTTTGTAAATTCTTCTACCTGCAGGTCCTAGTATGTGGAGAAATGTAGCTCTCTGAATCGGGACTGTCTCAGCATCAAGCTTGGCTGCCAGCGCGTATATTTCGAAGCCCTCCTTGTATTCGCTCCATGCTAAAGCTGGGTCAGGTCCAGGTGAAAAAGGTTCTGGGCTCTTAAATTGACTCATCTTCTGTTCTTGCAATGTTTGCGTGATTCAGCCGTATCCAAATTTGCACAATGAGATGCCGAGGGCTCAAGGCTTAACGGGTTCGGTACTAAGAATGATGTTCAGCATCCCACCTCTATCACCATGTTAAGTTTAGGTTCTCACGGGTTGTAACTGGACTCAATCAAGTTAAAACAATTAGTTAAAATAAACATCAGTGCTTTATTCAGGTTAAAAATCATACAGCCGATTACTTGTGCCAGCCGTAGCTGTCTGTCCTCCCACGACCCCCTCTCCTCTAGAATCTCGATACACTTCCAAGGTTCGGTTCAGTTCAGTTCCTTACATTAGCGACCCCTGGTATGGTTTTATAGAGTCACGAAAATGGCGCGTACTTTGATTGCGTTATGTTACATTACGTACTCCATGTGTTAAACCTAATTGGCTTTTAATAATAGTAGTTGGTAGAAACTATAGGAGAGTTGGTAGTAATTATGATATTAATAAATTCAGTGCCTAAAATGCTTTAAACAAAACGCATTCGTCACATTTACTGTTTTGATTTACTCCTAGTGCATTTGTCCTTCGTACAATATGATAAGACAGATAACCCGGAAAGAAGGGAGTTTCAAAGACTTTAAATCTAAGTTGTAGTTTGTTAGTTGGCGCCTTAATTTTTTTGGAATGCTTATTCTTTATCATTTCCAATTTTATCGAAAAACTGCTGAGCGAATTCAATAAACCGATGCTTAACTAGGGGTTATTCATGGAGCTAAAATGTTAAAACAATCACCCCTAACATTCTGGCTAACCTTCTGAACACGAATTTTATCTTGCCAAAGAAAGGAACCAATTAGACCTAATGCACTAGGTCCGATTGGTTCCTGCCTTTGACTTAACTAGCCTTTACCAAGCTTAGCCACTGTGTAGTAGAAGTGTTATCTTTAAGGGGCACCAACGAAGCCAGCCCCCCCCCCATTGGGACAGAGCGTGGCCGTTCAGATACTTACCCACAGTGGGCGTTGACGGTGGAGGGTGAAGTTCGCCAACTATTAGAAGTTTATTAACTTGCCATACCTGCATCTCAATGGTATCTGACTCCCTGTAATCTAAACTCCGTTTCATCCCAACCACGTATAAAATTATATGAAACACTACCGTCGTGAAAGCTTTGAATTTAGTGTTTTCTTAGTATGAGACACGAGAATGGAATAAAAACAAATCTCTTCGATTGTTGGCCAGGTTTTCGATCTGTAATTTTTCCCAACAAAAGAACATTAAAAAGCGAATCAACTTTCTCCTGGTTTTTCATTAAAAAATTAGTAGCGTAAGAAGTGGAACTGCACTTCCTTATCCGGTTAAAAAAACATGGGTCGCTGCTAGTGGTTTAAACGCCCCACAATAAAAATAGAGGCCCTAAACTAAAAAATTAGTCAAGAAAGTCATACCACCTGATCTATATTTCTTTCTTTGCCACGAAAGAAAAATCGCTCGTGGAGATTTGGCGCCCGATCTCGTGGAGGTGTTGACGTAAAAGAAATGGGCGGGAGACGTTCCACCAAAGACCTACATATGGATACTTAAATATTAGGATTTTGTTATGTTTGTAAAACCTAAGCATAGATGGCGCCAGCCTCTTCATTGGAAAGATATTTTAATCTACCTCTATTGCTTTCTCTCCAAAGAAAGAACGCAGTAGAGACACGCGCATGAAGCCAGGGTGAGCAAACGTAACGCTTGTCGATAAATAGAACCCCTTAGTACTATTACTATGTAATAACAAATAAACTAGTTAATGTATCTTAATTAGCCTCAGTATTAATTATTAGTCCTCGACTTAGTTAGGCTCAGAATAGTACTCTTAAATTATATTATCCTACCTCGGAAATAAGGGAGGTATAAATATAATAACTGGCGACGGAGATTTTCTTTGTTTATCGACCACACCCTCACCCCGCGGCGACGACTCAAAATGGCGGCTTCCTCTCTCTCTTCCGTCGAACCTTTCGACGCGTCTTCCAGCGATTGGTCAACATACATCGAGCGGATTGAACTCTTTTTTGTGGCCCACGACATTCCAGCTACAAAACAGGTCGCAACCTTTTTGACTTTGTTAGGCCCTACAACTTATTCTTTGGTGCGAAGCCTCACAGCTCCAGTAGCTCCTTCAGCAAAAACTTTTGCCGAACTTAAGACGATATTAGGCGGCCACCTGTGCCCTAAGCCTTTGTTAGTAGCGGAACGTTTCCGTTTTCACCGATGCCGCCAGTCCGCGTCCCAACCCGTCTCAGCTTTTGTCGCCGAACTTAAACATTTGTCCGTTCGCTGCGATTTTGGAGCGACATTAGATGACACTTTACGCGACCAGTTTATATCCGGTTTGGCAAACGATGCCATTTTAAAACGTCTTCTCTCGGAGAGCACGTTAACTTTCCAGCAAGCCGTCGACATAGCCGTTTCAATGGAAACAGCCGCTCGGGACACTCGCGAACTTCATGGTTCTGTTTCTGCCCCTACCGTCAACGCGCTTCGTTCCAGTTCCTCCCGCGCTTCTTCTCATCAGTCTCGCGCTGTACCACGCTCTACGCGTCCCGCCCGCTCTACGTTTTCCGGTTCCGATCGGCGTCCCGCTTCACCATCGGGTCGCCCCGCCTGTTTTCGTTGTGGTGGGACCACGCACACTGACTCTGCCTGCCGTTTCAAACGTGCCCAATGCAACCGCTGTCACCGACATGGCCACATCAGCAGAGTATGTAAGCAGACCACACCGCGCACACACGAGAAGCACCGATCTGGTTCTACGAAACCCAATGTTCACTCGCTGGCAACGGAGCCGCTGGAAACCGTCACCACAGAACCCCTGGGGGAGGATCATCCCATAATGATTGACTTGGAAATCAATCAGACGCACCTGTCCATGGAACTGGACACGGGAGCCTCCGTTTCTGTACTTTCAAAGCAGTTATATGACGCAACGTTCAAACATATTCCATTGGAACCAACTCGGAAGAAACTCGCCACTTACACTAAAGAAACCGTGCACCCACTGGGTGTCATACCGGTCACTGTTCGTTATGAATCACAAGAAATTCAGGAACTCTTATATGTGTTGGAGGGGGAAGGAACACCTCTTTTTGGCCGAAGCTGGCTTAGTAAAATTAAGTTGAACTGGAAGGAGTTGACTGCTTCCCAAGGCCACATTGCTACACTTGATTCAGGGGTATACCCGAAAAAGCTCAACGACATTCTGGCAAAACATTCAGATGTTTTCAATAACTCAATCGGAAAATTGGCTAATTTTAAAGCTCATCTTCGTCTACGGGAAGGAGCTCAGCCCAAGTTCTGTAAAGCTCGCACTGTTGCTTATGCTCTACGCCCAAGGGTAAATCAAGAACTCGAAAGATTAGAAAAGGAAAACATCATAACACCAGTGGAATTTAGTGATTGGGCTACGCCGGTAGTTCCGATCGTTAAACCAAATGGTTCTATTCGCCTTTGCGGTGACTATAAGGTTACCGTTAATCCCGTACTGCAAGTAGACCATCATCCAATGCCCAGAATTGAAAAAATGTTTGAGAAATTGAGCAAGGGCACTCGATTCACAGAAATAGACCTCAGTGAAGCATTTATGCAGATCCCGGTAGACGAAGAAACCAGCAAAGTATTGACCATCAATACTCCCAAGGGTTTATATCAAGTTAACAGGCTCGCTTACGGAATAGCCTCATCCCCGGCAATCTTTCAGAAAACGCTAGAACAAGTTCTAGCCGGTCTCGATTCAGCTAGCAATTTCCAAGACAACATCCTGGTCACAGGTGAAACCGATGAAGCTCATTTGGACAACTTAGATAAAGTTCTAACACGCTTACAAGAGTACGGATTAAAGGTCCGCCGGGAAAAATGTAAATTTTTTGTAAACTCTCTTGAATGTTTGGGTCACATCATTGACTCCCAAGGTTTACACCCTACTCCGAAGAAGATCATGGCTATGCAAAACGCTCCTATTCCGACTAACGTTTCGCAATTACGTTCCTTTATTGGATTGGTCAATTATTATGGAAAATTTATCAACAACATCAGTATGAAACTCCACCCACTACATCGCTTACTGACGAAGGATATACCGTGGGCATGGACCCAAGAATGTAATGCCGCTTTTGAAGCCATCAAACGCGAATTGACTTCGGACCACGTCCTAGTAACCTATGATCCGGCCTTGCCTCTAGTTTTGTCTTGCGATGCGTCACCCTATGGTATCGGCTGCGTTCTCGCTCACACCCTACCGTCTGGCGATGAACGTCCTATTGCTTACGCTTCGCGTACTATGACCAAAACGGAACAAAACTATGCACAAGTCGAAAAAGAAGCTCTCGCTATTATCTTCGGCATTAAGAAATTCCACTCATACCTATATGGTCGACATTTTACGTTGTATACCGACCAACGTCCGCTAACGAAGATCTTTGGTCACCATTCGGGACTTCCGATTCTCGTCGCGTCACGTCTTCAGCGTTGGGCCGTCATGCTCGCGGCTCATCACTACACCATAAAGTACAAACCCGGACTTCGTCATGCCAACGCAGACGCGCTTTCGCGACTTCCACTCGCGGTTACGGTTCCTGATATCGAAGATGGAGCCCATTTATTTAACTTTCACCAACTCAGCTGCTTGCCAATAACCAGCCTCGACATTGCTCGAGCTACCAGCCAAGATCCTATTCTATCCAGGGTGCTCGATTTCACTCTGAATGGATGGCCTCAATTAAAGGAGGAAGAGACGGATCTCAAGTTTTACTTATCGAAAAAAGATGAACTCACGGTCACGCACAATTGTCTACTGAGAGGCATGAGAGTAGTCATTCCGACAAAATGTCAACCTAAAGTTTTAGACGAACTGCACAAAAACCATCCCGGTATAGTCAATATGAAAGCTTTAGCTCGTAGCTACGTCTACTGGAAAGGCATCGACCAAGACTTAGAACTCAAAGTAAAATCCTGTTCGGAATGCCAATCATTACGGAAGAATCTGCCTAAGAGTACTCTCCATCCGTGGATACACGCCGACCGACCATTTCAACGGGTCCACGTCGACTACGCTGGTCCCTTCCGCAATCACATGTTTTTCGTCGCTATCGACGCCTATTCGAAATGGCCGGAAGTATACATATCGAAATCATCCACGGCTGAGCAGACCATAGAGTCTCTAACTAACATCTTTTCAAGATTTGGCTTAGCAGAATGCCTCGTTTGTGATAACGGTCCGTGTTTCACGAGTACTGAATTTGAACATTATACCGCCATGAACGGAGTTAAACACGTATTCTCTGCGCCGTTCCATCCAGCCACAAATGGTTTAGCCGAGAGGTTTGTCCAGACGTTAAAAAGGAATTTGAAACACTCACACCCTTCAACGTCCATCCAACAGCAACTGGACAATTTCCTGATGACATACCGCAACACGCCTCACGCAACTACGGGGGAAACGCCTGCCAACATGTTTTTAAAACGCAGTCTAAGAACGCGTCTCAGTCTCCTTAAACCAGACATTAGCGATAGGGTTCGATCACAGCAAACTAAACAAGTTCTCCGTCGAGCTAGTGGTTCAAACAAACCGTTTGAAGTCGGAGAAACCATATACGCCCGAGATTATCGAACTGCCAAGCCTGGTTGGACACCAGCTACCGTGATAGCACGAACCGGGCCCGTGTCTTATAAAATTCATACGAACGAAAACATGATATGGAGACGACATCAGGACCAAATTATCGAACGCAAGGATCACTCTAATCCAGACGAGTTAATCCCGCAACCTACCTCACCGACACAACCACATTCTCCCCTTTCTTACGAATAACGAGTCCACCTTCTGAACAATCTAGAACACCAACTGCTCAAACACCACTCAACACACCAGGCAATAGTACTACCTCTTCGCAACAACGTCATCGGTCATCTCCGACCCCAGAGCGATCTCAGGACAACCCGGTAACTCAACCGAACGAGTCAACGCCTGTGATACGACGATCAAAAAGGCATATTAAGCCTCCTAAGCGCCTTAATCTTTAATGTGATAAAGAACTTGGACATATAGTGAATTTAAAGCTTAAGTTCCTATTTAATAATTCAAACTTGTTAGTGATAATTTAAAATTCTTGTTCCTATATTTGTAAACAAATATTTTCAATAACTCGTACTTTAAATGTAAATTGGGAGGAGTGTTATGTTTGTAAAACCTAAGCATAGATGGCGCCAGCCTCTTCATTGGAAAGATATTTTAATCTACCTCTATTGCTTTCTCTCCAAAGAAAGAACGCAGTAGAGACACGCGCATGAAGCCAGGGTGAGCAAACGTAACGCTTGTCGATAAATAGAACCCCTTAGTACTATTACTATGTAATAACAAATAAACTAGTTAATGTATCTTAATTAGCCTCAGTATTAATTATTAGTCCACGACTTAGTTAGGCTCAGAATAGTACTCTTAAATTATATTACCCTACCTCGGAAATAAGGGAGGTATAAATATAATAGATTTGCCTATGGTTAAACAGATAAGGAGATATGTTGAGAAGTCTACACGTGACTCGGGTCATCTAGTTTTAATTCTATGACGTTTTCCATTGGCATTTACCCAGCAGTAACTTTCTTGGAAATGAAATGAAAGAAGCTCGGTATCTTCAAACATTGCTCCACGATGGCAGATTACTAGGAAACAACGGAAAAAGCATTAAAACGAAATTACGGGATATCATCCATCTTTTAACCTTTATTAAGCGGCTTAATTGTTTTTATTAAATTTTAACAAAATTTTGATTTGTTCATTTCAGTTGTTCTACAGATTCACCGTATACAATGATACTACATGTTCACTATTTACATTTCGAAAAGGTCACAACTGAAGTAATTCAGCTTTTAAAGCTCATAAAAGTTTGGCGTCTTTCACCACCATTCATAGAATAGCGATTGTTCGTTCTTGAGAAGATTTTTCGGAGAGTCCAATTCTGCTACGCATCCTTGGTCCAGAACCAGAA